>PVKA01003720.1:61646-106879 GCA_004027165.1 Ctenomys sociabilis | reverse complement strand
ATTGAAGTTCTATAGTGTGCCTGGGGAGAGTCACATGAAGAGAAAACTTTCTCTCAGGCTCTCACAGAGAGCAA
Organism: Ctenomys sociabilis; assembly: GCA_004027165.1. Taxonomy (NCBI): domain Eukaryota; kingdom Metazoa; phylum Chordata; class Mammalia; order Rodentia; family Ctenomyidae; genus Ctenomys; species Ctenomys sociabilis. Next base: position 106,805 of record PVKA01003720.1, on the reverse strand, counting down.
TCTGGTCAAGCATTGGCCGTGACTCATCCACATGAATGACACAGACAAAGGAACTACAGAATAATGTACAGGACTACAAGATAAACCCTGAGAAGACTTCAATGACCACATAGGAAATATAAAGTTCATGTGTTGGTATATAAGTTTGGATCTACCTAGGTCTTAACCATCCAGCAGAAAAGCATAAATGTTTAAAAATGAAGTATACATCGTGAGCTTTTGCCTGTACATTCACATGTTTAAGAAATGATTTAAAAAGTCAGCTAATGATGAAAACATCACAGTTGAAAATAATGAAGTGTCTCCAACAAACAGCGAGTCTCAATATTTCACAATTTCAAGCTAAAAAGCAAATAAATAAATGATGCTAAGAGCACACTTGACAGTTCATCCCACATGTGTGTATTTTCCCTTTCTTATAACACACAATGGTAGAAATCAAACGTTTGAAAGTTTATTATGTGTAGAAATATTAGACTTCTTTGAAAAAATTAAAGAGTACATGTTTAAGAATTTAAAAAAGGCAACTTCCTACTCATTTTAATGATGAGCTTTCTAAACTCAAACTTCTGGACAATGGTTTGGAAAGAGAGAGTTCAATGTGCATTTTTAGGGGTAAATAAAAGTCAAGATCCAGGATTATCACATATGTTTTATTCATTTATTTATTTTCTGGTTCAGGAGATAAGATCAGATAACCTTCTGAATTTCTTAAAATTCCTCGATTTTTCCAATTTAGAGAGCTTGCTTAACTACTGTGTGCAGTAAAAAAGATAAAGTTTATACCCTAAAGGCCAATGGTCTAAGTTAGAGGTAGGCAAAGTGATGGTGAACAGCAACACAACTAAAGTGCACAGTTATGAATAATAGACACAAAGAATGAGGTATCATCTGGAAGAAATAATTTTTAGGAATAAATCTGCCAGTGGCTCTGGCCTAAATAATTGAATTGTGTGCATTATCACAAAGCTCCAACGCCTCATTATCTTGTACTTTACTGATTATTTAAAATCAAGGATATCTTTACTCTTTAATACACTCTGTTAGTATTTTATTTGTGAATATTCAAATGTGTACACATACATCATAGCCTAGAAATTTACAGAAGTGTTAGAAAAAGGATTCAATAGCACTATTGGGCACTATTGGGATTATAATGTGGTCAAGATGCCAGTTTGTGATGCTATTTTCTGACAATCACTGTCAGAAATTCTAAAAGAAGCAACAGCCTCTGACTAAATAGATTTGAAAAGCAATGTTTCAAAAAGCTCATGTCACATAAATCAGTTAATAGGATTATTTATAATCTATAGCTAGGTAAAAATGGTTTTTTTGAAAATTTTAGAGTAGATATTAAACTTAAGGATCATCTAAATCAATTGTAAATTTATAGTTTTTTTCTCCCTACTCCTACTTTTTATTTGATAAAAAATGTCCCTCAAAGGTCTCCTGAGTTCAGAAGCAGGACTTTGAGAAGAGCATGATTTTCATAGCATCACCAATCCTAGGGAATTATTAGCTGAATGCACTTTAGAAGTAGGCAAGTCCTAGGCAGGTGTGTTTGTGCATGTGTGAGCACTTCTTTTGATCTCACTTACTGCCCCACTTCAGATCTCTGTCTAAGCTAATCTTTGACCTGTTCCTGAAAACAATGGCCACCAGCAGCAGCCTTCAGACATCTTCCAACAGAAGCAAACCTAAAGCAGGTAATTACAGGGATCCACTCTTTAAAAGGTCAATGTGCACCCAGTAGCCAGGAAATGAAATTCAACACTTTTTGCCTGACTTGCAAAGTATTTCACTATTTGGTTTCAAAATGTACTTTTTCCCTTTGGCTATGATCACCTGGACCCTCAGACATCTTGTGCTTGTCATTTTCTGATCCTGTGCTCATTGTCTCCTTCAACTTGATTCTTCACCTGATGATTTCCATAATTCAGGATCTACTATCTAAATCTTATAAATACCACCTTAATTACTGCAATTAAGCAGTTCATTATCTGGCAGTAATTCATTATTATTTTAGTTCTATGAAATCTATACACTGTATTAGCACAGTTACTTTCATAGTGCCCTTCCCATTAGACATGTAGACTACTAAGATACATTGCTAAATTGTACCAGTTTCTGTGTCCTCCTATGTTGCTCCTATATCCTAGTAATTGATTAAATATATGTGGTCAATTTAGTTTTGCATCAGCAAAATAGTCATTGTTCAAAATACTTGCAAAAGTGTAGGTTGAGTATGTTCTGCACTTCCAACAATAGAAACTGGGGCTTCCCCATGACTGCAAATGGCAGCCTCACCATTAGACAATTTTCATCCCTAGGTAACCTAATTTTTTTGACAGTAGGCAGTGCTCGGATGCAAACCTTAAAAAGATTCCCTCTGGTACAAAATGAAAAAGAATTGCACAGTAAAGCAAGGCTAACTTACTGAGATGAAGCATATTTCAGCTTTTATTTATAAATTTAGAAATTTCACATGGAAGTACAACATAAATATTGCTACAATAAAATGGAAGATAATTTGTCAAAAACTTACTTTTCTTGAAGTGTAATTTCAGACAAATTATTAGGTTTTAGAGAAACCAAGTAGTTAAGTATTTGTTATCACTACTTGAGATGCAGTATTATACCTGTAGTTTGCCATACAGTACCTGCCTTATTTGAAATTATATTTCAATAATTAAGCAAACTGTTCTTTGTTGTACTTTTATTTGCTAAAAATTAAAAATATGTAATTGTACTTATAGCATCTTTAACACATATTCTGAAATCTATTGATAAAAACAGCTACTTATATGGTTTTGCCAAGGAATAGGTGAAAACCAAACATAAATAAAGCAAACACAAATGGAACTTCAACTGTATGTTTATGTGTCATTAGCCAGGAGGGTAAAATGTTCTGTGTCTTGTCACTAAGAGAAGATTCACAATGTTGATTCCCTTCGTGGGAATGCATTAGGAGTAACTGTTATATTTCCATGTTTAAAAATGATATGATATGAAAAAAGTATATATGTATATATGTATATAGATAGATACAAAGACAGATATATACTGTTTCTCAGTCTCTGCCTTTATCTATCTATCTATCTATCTATCTATCTATCTATCTATCTATAGAATGGAGAGCGAATATACGGACCATATATATGTACATATATATGTATATATGGAGAGAGTTATAGTCACATATTATCTCATTCCTATTAATAATTTGCAGTTTATATTGCATGGTAGTGAGAACATTTATGTACATGAAAAATAATTCCTTGTCATGGAAACATCTACATATATATTTAACTTACAACTATCATGAATGTGGTAGCCACCTTTCTAACTCATCCTAGCCTCAGGAACTATCCTTGATGCTGGTGGCGGCTCCTCCCCACTCTGCGTTAGCTGCTCAAGTGAGGAAGTCTGTGTCACCAATAATCCAGTGGGCTCAGTGGACTCAACAAGACACTCAGTGAGAACCATGGTGTGGTTTGAAAGGCACTTGTGAGTTACCTCAGGTTACCAGCACAGGCAATTTTACCTTTTATTTCATTACGATTACTATTTTAAAAATTTTTTTAAAAACTTCCAGGGACAAAAATCCAGCATTGAAATCAGAGGTACTGTCTGGCTCAGTTCAGAAATCTAATTGAGACTATCTGGAGACATGAGCAACTGAACAAAAGTTCCAGGCCCTAATACTTCAGTACAATGATGCTTTTATCAAACAACAGTGTGCTTGCATAGTTTTATGTTCTTCTAAGGTGAACACAGCATTAAAATTCTTGGCTGAAGTGAAGTGTTCAGGTAAATGGGTAAGAAGATTGCTCTCTGAGCCAAACAATTTCTTCCTCTGAACACACATCTGGGTCAGGTCCATCCAACAGGAGGTCAAATGAAGACACAAGGCCGCCAGACTCAGAACTGTGGAGAAATGGCACGCACAACTGTCTTTCAAAGGACAAAAAGCTGATGTGAAAGATCTACCACTGCACTTACTGAAAACTCAGAATACTTTACCCAAGAGACATCTAATGTTTCGCAGCACAATTTACTTTGAAAGGCTATAAAATAAATTGATTGCAAAATGTATTTCTAAGTAAATAAATAATTTGACCCATGTATGGAGCTTCTGGATCCTTGCCAATTAAAACATAAGAGGGAAGAGTTGAAAAATAAACTGTCATTTTAATTTTAAAGCACTTGTTCTGAAGCTATTATTTCTGATGGTAGTTAGCAAAGCCATTTTTCTATGGAAGACTTTATTAATGTATGAAAATATCACCCCACTATTAACACAGGACAAAAACAATCTGTTGAATTATATGTGGAAAAATACAGTATATTTTAATGTAATGCTTGAATAATTCTGTAAAACTTTACACTATAATATAACGTTCCCATATTTTGTTGAGGATGTTGATTTCTGAATATACTGGAATTCATTATAAATTTTTGAAATTTTATTTTAAACACTTTTGATGATTTTCCTAGAAAAATATGAATATTGAGACATTTTGCTTGACATAGGAAAATCACCTTCATAATTATAAAATTCCTTGTGAAGAATCAGATGAGAATCCTTGCTTTTCAAATATATACACACACATGCACACATATATATGCATGTGTGTATATATGTATATTATTTCAAAGTTATTTAAAGTTAATATATTAAAAAAGAGGATTAATTACTATGGGAACTCAACAAAATCATGTAAACAAATAATATTTGAGGACCCCAGTTTAAAGAAACAAAATGAAATCTAATTAAGATTTTTATTGGACTTGCCAGATACCTCAGCACAGCAAAGCGCCTGCTTACACAAAGTGCAGGGACCATGGCTTGATCCCTGGCACCACATGCAGTACCAGCCCCACCTTCAGGGCGTGCTGAGAAGGAAACTGAAACTGGGCATGGTGGTGTGTGCCTGCAATTGCAGCGCTTGGGAGGCTGAAAATAGGAGGATCACTGTGAGTCTGAGCTGCATAGTGAGATACTGTAAACCCTGTACTAAATACATTTTTAAAAAAATTACTAATATTGATGGCCAGGGAGATAGCTCAATAGAATAAGCGCTTATCTGGCAAGTACAAGGACCTGTGTTCAATCCCTGGCTCTGCAAAAAAACAAATAAATAAACAAATAAAATTACTAAAATTAGGCAGTTAAGGAAGATACACCAAAATCTATTTATTTGTAGGCACAATCTGTTGTGGTTGTGCTTGTGACAGTGGAAGGTGGGGACAAGTGGGCCCAAAGCTGAAACCCAGCTTCAACAACATAACAAGACTCTGTCTCAAAATTTAGAAAAATAAGTAGAAAAATCCTATCTCTGAATTCTGTAAAGTACACCAAAAAAGACAATTGCTGAAAATTATTGTATTTGTTTTTCACTCTTAAAGTATATTTTAAGTGCCTGATTTTCCTCAAAGAATAAAATGGACACACTTTCCTGCAGGTAGCATTCCAATAAGGAATTAACCTAAAAAGATAGGTATAATTATTTTCATGAAACGTCATATTTAGGTTGGATTGAAAACAAAACAAGTGTTGTATCTATGGGTTCTCAATTCATAATCTAAGTTTACATGGAATTTTAAAACTGTGATAAAAATACTGTTGAAAAAATTTCACCTTGGGCATAATGCAAGTTTGTAGATTAGATATAATTTAGGCAAAAAATATTCTTTGGATGAATACGACAGGTAACTTATAAGAATGTATCTCGATTTAAAGTATATTTAAACACAGTTTTAGATGCTGTAATGTTTATACATTATGTAAATGTTTAAAAAGAGAGACTGAATAATAATTATTTATTTACTGGAAAACCATGTAAATGTTATTAGTAGTGTTACAAATGTTGACAAAATTTGCAGTTATTTACAGCAACGTTAGCAGAAAAATCATGGTATGAATATTACAATTAACATAATATCTCTCGGTGATGACAGGAAGGTATAATTTGATCCTTAATGCCTTTCACCTTTTAGATTCTCAGCTCCAGATGGAAGGATCCTAACACTGGCTTAGGGCTGAGTGGGCGAATTTGTACATAAGTACGAAAAATTCCGAGGAATTCATAGCAGGGTGAATAATTTTTAGGTAAGTATGGCAACAAGTAATCCAAGTGTTTAATTGTAACTTTTTCTATCCTTTAAAATGTTTCTCTTTTGCAATAAGAAAGCAAATTCTATTTCAAAGAAAAGTACTTGAAGTCCTACAGTGTGGACTGTAACTTCTATACTGAAAATGAATGTTATTTTTAGCTAACAAAATCTAGGGACAGGTATAAAACTTTGGTCCAAATATGCATTTCAGAGTTAAGCTGATCTGAGTTTCAGTGTCAGTTCTATCTCTGCACTTTAGAAGAAAGACAGTTTTTTGTGCAAGGCTTTCATAAACTTTAAATGAAAACAATGCTCATAGTATTTGACAGTCACAGTTGCTTCCAAATGCCTGCTGCTTTTATCATTGCTATAGAATGTCATCTAAACCTGGCATGATGGCACACCTCTAGATCCCAGCACCCTCAGGGGGTTGAGGCAGGAGGATTGCTGGGAATTTGAGGCCAGTCTGGGCTACAAAACGAGACCACAGCTAGTCTGAACTTCATAGGGAGGCAATGGCTCAAAATAATTCATTTAACAAAATAAGTAATATATAGGTCAGTTCTTTTTTTCTTTCTTTTTTGGTGGTACCAGGAATCAAACTCAGGACCTTGCGCTGGCAGGGCAGGCACTATTCCATTGAGCTATTTCCCTGGCCCTGAATAATATGTGATTTTTCTCATATGTTATATTTTTAATTCAGTTTTCAGTGTACTTCTTGCAAACAAGGTAAAGATAGTAAAAATAATCAACTGTTCTTGATCCATAAGAAAACATTTTTCAGTTGCTGAAATGAATCTGTATCAGGATGTGTTTCCTAATTGGTACTATATTTTTTCACCTAATGTAGTGTAGGATGGTGGAAGACACAATTAGTTCTAGTGTCTAACACAGTTTTATCCATTAGATTCTGGAGGCTACTGACAATTAAACTGAGGATCTCATACGCAGGGTGACTGCTGTCCCGCTGAGCTGCGCACCAGGCTTGCCTCAGGTACCTGTATCTCTACCTATGAATTAACTCATACTCTAAAATGTAATGTTCCAGACTACTGGTCTCCATTTAATTAGAAGAAAGAGGATATCTTTTTCTGGCATCAAAAAGGATATATTTCACGTTTGAAAGAACATAAAGAGTTTATGGTGTTCGTTTAAAAGTTGAGGAAATTAACAAAGAGAACTAATTATAACAATTGTCTTCCTATTTTAAAGATAATAATGGCTCTGACTTAGCTCCATCACACAATAAAAATTTTATTTATTTATTTATTTATTTTATTTTATTTTTTTTTGTCTTTTTGAGACAGGGTCTCACTATGCAGTTCAGGCTGGCCTTAAGCTCACTTTGTAGCTCAGGCTGGTCTCGAACGCATACCAATCCTCCTGCCTCAGCCTCCCGAGTGCTGGGATTACAGGCGTGCGCCACCACGCCCGGCTCAAAAATTTTATTTAATAACAATATAGTTTGCTTGAGGCCTTGAAGTATATTTCCTATTTGCTCATAAAGCTGAAAATGTAACAATTATATGTATTTTACACTGAAAAAAAAGACTCTAATGTCATACTTTCTAAAATCTCATAAAAGAACTGAATTTCATGGTTATATCCGAAATGTAAAATATACATTGAGATTAGCAATCTCTATTTTAAAGAGAAAAGAAGACAACACAAAATAATAATAAAAAAAAATGAAACCAAATTTCAAAGCAGGTTAGAGATACAATAGGTGACGCACTCAGTATTGTTTTCTTCCCGGTAGTTATTCATAGTAGAAGACGTAAGACAGTCTCCATTTTATTAACTTTAATATGCAATTTGGCATTATATGTTAAAAAATAAAAATTATAGATAGGAAAGAGAAAGAAAGGAAAAATATATATGTATGTACACAGAATAGCTTGAACAATTGCACTGCTGATTTCTACTGATCTATTGAAAGGAGCAGCCAATACTTTATTCTTTTCTCTCTCATGTTTTAAACTTTTTAAAATAATTTTTAATCATTTTTGCATGCTTATGTCTGGTAATCAGAACAAGATTTTGAAGACAACAATACGCAATATAACAACAACTGTGAATTCCTATCATTTTACTTAGATATCATTTTCTGAATTTCTGTACCATTTCTACGTTTTTAAACATTTCTAAAAATTCTCTTTAAAAAATAAAAGTAGGAAACTAATCAAATTGCCGCATGAGGGTCAACAGGAGTGAAGCACATGTCTATTCAATCCAAGGGTAGCATGTTTCATGTCCATTGCTTTGCTATATAATTTTGCAATGTAAAAGCAGCATCAGTTGAATGGACTGAAGACATATTATGTTTTCAGGAAAAATTTCGTTTTCAGCTTTGTAAATTGACATAATCTTGCAAACTTCTTGTATAGTAAAGAAGTATACTTTGGATTAAATGAATCCACTTCACAAGGCTATTGGGGGAAAAATTAAAAGTGGCTTTACAGAAAGACATTACATTAATCCAAGATGAAATCTATTAGAAGTTCATTTTTTAAAAATATTACAAAATAGAATCTGTATATGTTACATGCCAATATGCCCCAAGGTAGTTGATACAAATCCATTGCGAACATTACATTCAAAGGAATATAATTACTGGTAAGTAATTTGATTTACCTAGGAGAGGATTCATGTGTCACCACTTTACTTTCAAAATAGAAACTATTTTTAGATGAAACATGGACAAATTATGCACTAGTCCTTGTATTTTTTAAAGAACTGTGATTTCTTCAGTGGACATGAATTCTACATTTGTCCTATTTATCTCAAACTAATTGCACTCATTCTTTTAGAAGATATATTCAAGGAAAGATTATTAGTTAGAAGTGTGTTATACTTTCATTTTTAGAAATACATCATTATGAAGAAATACTTATTGTAATTTTCACCCTTGAGCACATATTATACCAACATGAAAAAAGTACATTTTTTCTTACAAATTTGTAAACTAAAGCCAAATGCAGAATAGTAATTTTTAAAATACTTCTCTGCTGAAGTGTATTGATATATTCCTAAATACTATTTTCAGATCTGATTTAAATGTTTATAAATATATTTGGTTTTACTTAAGCAATAAGGTTTGTTTTATTTCACAGGCTTTGTAGAAGCAACAATATCTCCCTAGAAGGTTGGGTTATTTGAACTTCTGATAGTCTTTTGTCACAGGCTTGCCATACCCAGCAGGTAAATGAACACAATAACTCAGCCATGAGCTAGTAACAAGTGTATGAAATTGTTGCACTAACTTAGATTCATTAATTATACTTAACAAAAATTAGTTTAAATGTGTTTTATATTGAGAGACTGTGCTGCATACCTATTGCCTTTCAGAGTTTGGGCAGTTCATTTCTCCACTTTTATTTTTCTTTATTATACCTCTAGGCTGCCTAAGGTTTTCATTCCATGTGTACAGCTTGTATGCATGCATAGCACATCTTCATTCTTTTTTTCAGCCTCTTTCCCTGCCCTGCCTCCACCTCATGCCATCTCTTGAGCCACTTCACCTGTGAACAAAATCTTTCTCCCACTTCCCATAGCCTATCTTTCATTTTGTTCTCTATTTGTGCTTTAGGTTCTTCATACAGGAAAAACTACACAGTATTTACGTGTGTGTGTCTGATTTAACTCTAACCATAGCATCAGACACAAACTCTTTGCTCTAAGTGATTCAAGGTTCCTAACATGGAGAAGACTGAATACACATTTATATATCTCTCATCATATACCAAACTAAAACAAAAATACAGAGAATACAGTGGCACCTCAATTCAGGAACTTCAGGTGCTAAACAATTTTGGGAAAAGAAAGGTCACATTTGTGTTTGTGCAGAAGGCCATGGTTTGGTTTGTCGCAAGACATAATTTGCACACAAGACAATATTTTGAAGAATAACTTGTTCGCCAATCCAGTTGTTCACAAACAGTACAACCAAGGTACTGCTGCTCAAGCTGTAAATCATCAAACAGAAACAATGTGTCAGAAGATAAAATTGGTAAAACTCTTGAAAACAGAACCAATAAAGGATTTCTGGACAGAAACTCAATAGCACAAGCAGTAGTACAAAGAATAAAAAAAAATTGGGATCCAATCAAATCAAAACAGTAGCAAATAAATCAATCAATGGAGTGAAGAGAAAATCTCTATAATGAGAAAAAAGTACTTTCCCATTTATTTTTGAGATATGAGAACAACCTTGGGCTGGAAAGGTAACTCAGTGGTGTAAACACCTGCCTAAGAAGCACAGGGTCCTCGGGTTCAGCCCGCAGTGCTGCATGCTGTGCTCACCCCAGAACTGCATACTGGCCACCAAAACCAAGCATGGTGAAACCATGGATTTCAAATGACAAATGAAATCCCAGTGCTGGAGAGGCTGAGACAGATGAGTCACTACAAGTCTGAGCTGCATAGCAAGACCCTGTACTGAATAACTAAATAAATAATAACTTTTTTTGCAAAAAAAGTAATTTATAAAATATATAAGGAACACAAAAATATTAGACCTTTCCAACAGAACACTCGGTTAAAAGATGGGATATGAACTGAATACCTGTACTCAGGCAACATACCAGAAATGACAATAAAAAACATGAAAAAATGTTCAGCATACCTAAACATCAGAGAGATGCAGATTAAAGTAACAGAGATTCACCTGCCTCCAAAATAATGGCTATCACTTAGATATCAAATATTAACAAGTACTGGTGAGGGGAGGCATGAAAAAAAATATTGTGTCATTTCTGTTGAGTGGGAATGTGAACTGGTACAAGGACCATGAAAATCTGCATAGATTCCTCAAAGAAATTAGATTAGAAAGGCTGGCCAAATAGCTCAGCAGGGCTAGGGGCTCAATCTTGCTATGCCACCCCCATCCCTGGTGCACGCTGAGACAGAGTGGATGTGGTGGAACACGCCTGTAATCCCAGCTCTTGGGAGACTGTAAACAGGTGGATCACTACAAGTCTGATCTAGTAGTGAGACCCTGAACACCCAGTAGACCCTTCCCTAAAATACAGGAGGAAAAAAAAAAAGAAATTAGATTAGAAATTCCACCTGACTCAGCTACTCCCCATCCAGGTTTCATCTCATAGGAGATAAAGACACCATGCTTCATACCCATGTCAATGACTGCTTGTAACTGCACAATTCAGAATAGCTAACTCTTAGAAGTGGCCTGTATGCCCATCAACACATGAATGAATAAAAATTTGGTATTTATGAACAGTGGAGTATTACTGTTATTAAGAATTTTGGGTATTTTGAATACTTTCTATTCTTTTGATGCTTGGGATCAATGTGGAAATAACTTCACTAACATTCAAGGCATTATCTGGTTGTTTCCATTTTAAGCATAATGTTAAGAGAAATCTCACATACTCCATCTACTTGAAACCAATTTTATATTTCAAAATAGAAATTTTTATGCTGAATTTACTGTGTTAGAAAAATAAAATTGAATAAACATATCATGTTTAAACACGTGAAAAATAAGTCCCCAGTAGGGACATATATTAATTGTCTGTTCCTCAGAGGGCATTCTCACCATAATAGAAATAATAAAGCAATTGTTGAGATTTGCCTCTTCAAATCTAGACATGTCTGATTGCATTCTGAAAAAGTCTCAGGAGATGTGTTCCTGAAACATCTTCGATAAGAAAATGAATGAAACTTTAATTTTGAATATTTGAATTCCAAAAACTGAAATCGCTCCCTGAAGACCTCATATCTAGGCCGATCTATATCAAACAGCTTATTAGAGGCAAAAGCTAACATTACAAGTACAGTCCAAATAAACCAAAGATTTACACAAACAACTTTCAGTATCCCCTTTATCTTCAGTCACCTTCAAGGCACTTTTTGAATTACAGCTTGATACTGCCTATAATGTTATTTCCTCAAAAATTTTTGAAAAGGATAATATCAGGAATTAACATTTTATTTTTCTTGTTAGTACCTGACAGTTACTTAACTTGTTTTTTCCACCACAAGTCAGATCGCTTTCTTTTAGCTACCTCAAGATTTCCTGGGGAAAAAAAAAAAACACAATACAAAAATAGGCAAAAAAAAAAAGCAAAGGAATCCAAGGATAAAATGAACTTTCTGTCCGCTCACTGCACAGCTGTAATTTCTTAAATTACAATAATATCATTACTGGTTTCAATTTTAAATACTAAAACTGACACAGGTGTTTTACAACACAGAAAATTTCTAAGCTCTTAAGTGAATATGGATTGCCCGTGAACTAAAGGAAATGATGGGACCACAGAGACAGCAGAGTGCTCTGAGTGCCTGCCTAGGCAAGTGCAAGGACCGGCCCCCACCCAGGCGCACAGAGCCAGCCACCGAGACCAGAACACGGTGGCGCACGCCTGTAGTTGGGATTACGCTGGGAACGGCGAAACAAGAGGATCACTATGAGTCTAAGCTGCTTAGTGAGACCCTGTACCAAACACATAAAAAATTTTAAAAAGGTTAAATGTAAAGCAGACAGTACACAAAAACATTTTTAGTCTTTGGTTTAACACATAGCAGTTTTTCAGTTTGGGGGAAAGATAGATTAGGTAGATAGATAGATAGATAGATAGATAGATAGATAGATAGATAGATAGATAGATAGATAGACAGACAGACAGACAGACAGACAGACAGACAGACAGACAGACAGACAGACAGACAGACAGACAGACCGACAGACAGACAGACCGACAGACAGACAGACAGATGTGTTCTGCTTTGGAACATGTAAAAGTTCTGATGCCAAAAAGTACTGTGCGTCAATTTTGCTGAGACCCGGTACTGTTCCATCTGTCCTGAACCCAGCATCACTGGTATGCCGGCTTCTCACTAACACAGCTCAGGCATGCTACTGCACGCTGTCCCTTGCTGCTGTGCTTCAGCTGCTGTGGCTCCTGGTGCCTGAGCTGCTTTTCTGCCCCCTTCTCACCTTTCTTGCATCTGCTTTTGCCCAAGATCGAAGAGACGGCTGTCTGCACTTTGGAAAATACCTATCTTCCCAGTAACAAGCCGTAGCAAGCATGTTGCAGTAATAGGAATACATTCAATCTACAAATATGTTGAAAGACTTCTTTAAGTATTTCAACATGGACTAGAGATGTGCAAACTCACAGAAGTGCAGTGATGTCTCATGCGTTCGTATGGCTTGCAACAGCCACATTACTTACTGTGACATTGAACAGGATGACTGCTGCACAGAGAAGGACAAGTGAAGCACTGGAATGTAAGACTATTTGTAATTTGCATGGTTAATTTGAGATAAAGTTACCTGAATTTCCATTTATCAGATGTATACCTTAATATTTCTGTCACATGTCAGATCTATACACACGCATGTAAAATCTTCCTTCAAATGATTTCTTTAAAATATTATCAATAATATTTAATAACAAGAATTGTTGCCAAGGATAATACATATGATTTATACAAGATTACATTTTGGGGGGGAGGGGCAGAATCAGGGGTTGAACTCAGGCCCTTCTGCTTACCAAGGAAGTGCTTATTCCACTGAGCCATCTCGCTGGCCCCAAGACTGCATTCTTGATTGTAATATTTTATAATATTTTTATATTATTATTATTGTATAATATTTTTGATGGGCAATTAAAAAGTAAAACAATAGCTAAGGTTAATTATTATTTGAAATAGCATGTTAATAAATGAAAATATGCAATTCCCATTGGGATTCTAAATAATGTGTATAGAAAGCTTCTGTGTAAATATCAGAAATGCAAATCTCAGCCATATGGTTTGATACCACATTTTTTAAACTTAGAAGTCTAATTGGAAATTGGCTAATAGATATCTGCTATGTAAAAACAGTGGTCATTCTGGGTTGGATCTAATACTACCAGAATCATTAGATTAAAATATTAAATTTGGAAAATAACTCAACTATTTTCTGAAATATTAGCATAAAAAGTCAGTGGTACCTGCATAATAACCACCATTAATTTGTAAAACACGACACACATCCTTATGTCTATGATTCCTTGCGAACACAATGGTCAGACTTCTGTGTTACAGGGTACATTATCTGAAATATCCATCCTCTAATACACTTATTCTTCTCTTCCTTATAGCAACACAGATTATTAACATCTACTAAAGAACCAACAATAAAATCCACCCAAAGCATAGAATGAATGTCCACAGGAGCTTTCGTGCTGATGTATATTAATTCTTAGCATTTGAAATAGACCTAACTCAATTAACAAGCTCAGTAATAATCTATGTAAACATAATTGTTGCTTTAAACATGATAGCTGATTATTCTATCTCATTTTGTTCAGTATTTTGACTGAACATGCCTGTATCCAATCTCTAACCTGTGTCCATAATTATGACTAGTGAGATTTTCCTCGTATCTTCTTACAGTATAGTCTTAGTAAGTATGGAAGCGTGCATGTCTGTATCTACATCCCAAATTACTGTCAGCATATTGTAAGCCCTTCCTGTAGGTTTTCATTAGGCATCGGAACCCTGAGCCCTGAAATTACTTCAAAAAACAATGTAAGCACCAAAAAAGAAAGAAGAAAATATCCAAACACTTCACACAGTGTACAAAAGGAGTCAGTAAGTCAAAGTGTGCTGCCCCTGGACATCTCCACTCACTCACGGTATTTTCTCAGCAAAGTTTCGAAAACTGTTATTCGATACTCTTTCTGCATTTCAAAAGCAAATACTCAAAAACTAAATAAATTTTAGAAAATCATCAAAATAAAAAAAAATTGAGTCTTGTGATTTAAAGTGTTTTCCAGTTTAACTAAAATTACCAATTTTGGAAACAGGAAGTCATCATTTTTATAACAGAGTGGGACACGTAAGAAGCAAACCATGTTTCATTCTATTTAGTGCATCTAAGGCAATAGCTTCACCATGACACACATGTGTCCCATGGCTCTGCCTCTTACTCTTTCTCTAATGAAAGAGAAACAAGACTCATAATTCAACGGGCGTGTCAAAGAGGTGGTACAAATTATTCATCATTTTCACTTCAAATTCAGGACAGAAATAATATTTATCTTCTCTGTGTCCCCTAAGATAAGAAACTTCCAATTATCAAATTCCTTAGCTGGTTATTTAATTCCTCAGAGCCTTATTCCTACATGGGAAGACTAATTATTGTATAAATGTCAATTCTTTGAGAATTAATTTGTAAGATTTATGTAAGCTTAGAAGAAATAACAATTGAGTATTTTAAGCTTCATTTTATTTTTGACACACAATAATTACGCTTATTTTACAGGTTTAATGTGATATTCTTATATATGTATACATTGTATAATCATAGGCTCAAAGTAATCAGAGAATCTGTCATCTTAAAAGTTTATCATTTCTTAGGGTTTGAAGTTTCATAATCCCCCTTCCATTTATCCAGCAAGGTACACTCTAACACACTACAGTATGCAGCACAACACTGAACTTAGTTCTCCATTCAGAATGCACAATTGGACCCACTGCCTAACGTTGCCCTGCGTAGTGTCTCATAGTAATCATTATTCTCAAATTTACTCAGTATTTTCAAATCTGACTTTTTAATTGCATATTTTTAATTTGAAGCAATACTTTTAAAATTCACCTAAAAGGATGAATAGATGGTTGCCTTAATTTTGATGACCATGAAATTTATTTCAGCAAATACAATCAAGTCTTCTGATACATAGTATTTTTATTTCATTGACTTTTTTTTTCTTTCAGTACCAGGAATCAAATTCAGGACCTTGCACTTGCCAGGCATGGGCTTTGCCACAACCTATAGCCCTGGCCCCTGTTAATTACTATTAACTGATTAAGAAAAATATGGTATTCATACACAGTGAAACACTAGCTTTTCAGAAAGAAGAATAAATTTGTATCACCTGTAGGGAAACTTTGAAGATTAGACATTGAAATGATTCATTTTTAGAATTCTACAAAAATGAGTAACAAATAACAAAAGATTTTAATCTAGATGTGGATGCAAAGGTAGGTGTACATATATGCATGGGACTGTTTGTGCTCATGTGCTCTGTACAGCTAAACTTGCAAACTAAACAAAAAATATTTCAATTAAGAATACTTCCTTTGAAACATCAGAATACCATAATGGTTTTCAGACAAAGAGCCAAGCACAAACCAAAACAAAAACTGGATCTATAATGAAATATTTGAGTAATTAATAAAGAGATTAAGAAGAAATTTATTGATGGAAGACAAAGGTAAAAAATTATATATGAAAAAGATAGCTATGATAATTATACAAATGATTTCTATTAGTTCATTGAAAATCATGGGTTGTGCTTATATCGTTTGATCAATTTTGCATACTTTTGTAATCTGAGTAAATACTTTAAATAGCACAATATTCCATATATTAACCATTGTTACCTTCCTACTATTTTGTTTTGAATTTCTGTGTCATTATTATTTTTCTCAGTTTAAAATTTAAAAAAATATTAAATACTTCACATGCTGATTTACTTTACAATATAAACGACAAAGTACAGGGAAAACTGAAAACTTTCATTTGCAAGAAAAGAAGGAATCAAAAGTTTAGTGTTCCATACTGATAAATGGAAGTAGACAGGTTTTTTTTTTCCAGGAATTGAATTTACGACCTTATGCTTGCAGGGCAGGCGCTTGAGTCACGGAACTATCTCCCCAGCAACAAACTACTATTTTTAAGTATTTTTATGCCTTTTAAGCTTCCAAATTTTGCCTCTTCCTGTGTGTACGCATATATGTACATGTTTATGTATATATTTTCACATCTTAATCATTATTAAAATTATGAAAAATATATTTAATATATTTTAATTTCTGCTAAATAATTTTAACCTACAAACTTATTAAAAAGGAAGCTGCAATTTATGAAGTGGATAAATATGTTTGTCATTTTTGTAAATAGGCATACTTTTTGATTGAGTAATTTACTTTTAAATGACTCAAGATTCATATTTAATATTTACATAAATAGATAGTAAAAAGTCTAAATTGTATGCATATTAAGGAATAAAGAACATCTCAATGCAAATGAAGAATATTCTGTTGGAAACTGCAAAAAGACCACATTTATAACATACCTGAAAAGTCTTCTCTGTGTCCATATACCCTATACTTTATGGAAGCTCAACTGTAATATTCATTGGAGGAAGAATCCAAAAACAAAAGTGTCCAGGCTCCTACTTGGTTATCTTTCCACTGCACTCAAGCGGATTTTGGAGCAGTGTGTCAGGGTTTATGTGAGCATGGGTGCAGTCCCTTCAGAGGCATACCTTGGTATCATCTCTGTCATGTTTGTTTCTTTAGCATAAGAATGCAAGAGTTATAAGGTCACGGGGATATTAATCAAGATGTCATATGAAGGTGTAGGGTGATAAGAAAAAAAAACCACTGCCCTGTTTGTGCCCCTTGTGGAGCCCACAGTGAAGCAATGCCTAGTAGAGCTATGGGAGTCGAGTTGTAGATGAGACCCTAGAGAGACAGAGAAGGATGAGATGTGTAGCATCTGCTAGGAACCACGTGAAGCCAGCCCAAGAGAGGAACCAGATGGTATTGGGCCAGCAGAGCTCTGAGGGCCCCACGCTTAGGCCCCATGTCTGACACGCTGCCCTGAACAGTGGATTTAAGTATGTAGGTGTTAGCTTTTGCTGGATTTGGACATTACGTTGGGTCAATGACTTCCTTCTGCTTCCCTATTCCTGCTTTTAGCAGTGGGAATGCTGTGCAGTCTGCCTAGCCCAGCAGCCACTCACAGTTTGAAAATCTATAACATATTGACTTATGCAAGCTCAGGGCTGTGAGTTTGCCTTGAGTCTCACATAAGCCTTTGAACTTTTGAATTAATGCATTACAGAACTAAGGATTTATTGTCATGATTATAGTTCTTGTTATTATGATTATGTCTTTTTGAGACAGGATCTTGGTATGCAGTTCAGTCTTGTTTGCCTTTGGGCCACTTGGTAGTCCTGGCTAGTCTTGAACTTGCAACAATCTTCTTGCTTCAGCCTTCCGAGTGTTGGCATCAGAGGCACTGGCCATTGCACCTGGTTGTGGCTTCTATTATTGCCCCTTACTGCAGATTCTAAGGAGAGCCTAGGCAGGTGCAGAATGATGCATCTGCATTCATCCTTAGCACAAGGAAGCCAAGGGGCACACCTAGAAGATCCAGACCCATACTCTTTCCTTCATGCCTCTCAATTCTATGAGCTCAGTATCCTTCTTTTCTATATGAATAAGTCTGCATTCAATAATTATGAAAAGCTAACTAAAAATGGGAATAAAAAAGAAGATATGGTTGGGCTAAAGGAAAGTATGGACTTTAGCATAAACAACATGGTCTATATCAAATCCAGAAAAATTTGCATTGAAAAATAAGACACAGCATTTCAAACAAATGCAGCCGGGTAAACCATTTGCCTCACTCAGTGCCCACAGACATAATGAAAACCGAGCAAGGCCCGGGGCTGGTGGACACACAGAGGTGTTGCCCGCATTTCAGACCTTCTGCAGAAATCTTCACATGCAAATGCCTCTGCTGACCCAGTGTACTCAGATGTGTGCAGCAACACAGTCAGCTATCAACAGGAATCAAGGACATGGAAATAGGTTAGTAGTAAAGCGCTGACAGATGAAGTAATACGCAGAAAATAGTCATGAGCTGAGTTTGTCCTTAGGGGAAGAGAAAGACTGAGAAACAAGACAGAAACAATTTGAAATTTGCAATACAGAGAAATTTGAAGAGTCTGAAAAATGCTTACATTATCACCACATAGGCATTAGAAATAAAAACTATTGTGAACACATAATATTTAATAATCCCCCAAAACTCTTTAATATTTTTACTTCTTGTTCTTAGTGCTGATTAGGAAGTTTCTACAAGAAAGTTTAATTTATGTAGTGAATGGTTCAAATAACACTGTTTTAACATAAACATTCAAACACACAAAGTAGTCTATTTGCTTAGCCTAAATGTGAGGATTCGTGAAAGTACATCTTACCAGAAGTGACTATCTCAGGAGAACAGATTCTTTGTCAATAGAGTTAGTATCTATTTGAAAAGAGACCTGACAAGCTTTTTTTCTCTCTTTATGCTCTGGGAGAACCCAGAGAAAAGTAGCTGTCTTTGAACAAGTAAGCAGACCCTCCCCAGGTACTGAATCCACTAAGATATTAATGTAAGCATTCCAAACCTCTAAAACTGGGAGAAATAAAGATTTGTAGTTCGTAAGCCACAGATATATTTTGCATTTCGTGGTAGAAGATTCTGATAATGAAAACAACAAAACTCATAAAGAAGTCCAAGATGGTTTAGACTTTTGGAAAGATGTCGAGGGGTTGACTTTGAGCACTTCAAGTGCTCTTAAGAAAAGCACTGAGAAAATAACTTTTTTTTTTTTTTTTCTCCTCAGGAGTAGAACCTAGGGAGTTGGTCCTGTTTGATACACAGTGTTTTCTGTCCTGTTTGCAACGATGAAGGGTTCTCATGATATCCAAGACTTTTGCACTTTCAGTAGTGATTGTGCAACCAATTAGATGGAAAAGCCAACTGTAAGAAAGCCAGCTTAGGAGTGAGATGCACTATTGGAAGGGGAGCAAGGCCACAGGTACAAGAACACGTGCATGATGAAAATCCCTCACATAAGGAATGTATGGAAATGTGTATACAATTACCTGGAATATCTATGTGACACTCCCCACATCAGAAGGACCAGTGACCTTGTGAGCAGGAGAACAGGTGTGTGACTCCACACTCACGCTTACGTGGTGTCCGTTATGCTCCTGTGTCCCCATTGACCTTGCTCTTCTCATCAGAATTACAAGCAAAGTGCAAAATAGGACCCTCGAGAAGCAAGCAAGAACTGTGTCCTCTTATGAAATTATGTCTACAGGAATTCTATACAGCAAAGAATTTCAGCAAGAAAATTTACAAAATCCCTAGCTCAGGTGGACATAGTATGTACGATTGTAATCCCAGCACTCTGGCAGTTGAGGCAAGAAATTCAGAAGTTTAAATGTGCCCTGGCCAATGTAGTATCTTTGTTTCAAATTAGAAAGAAAGACAAAGAGAGATGGGGGAGGGAGGAAAAAGAAAAGAAAGACAAGAAAAGAGAAAAAAGAGCGGAGGATACAGTTCTGTGCAAAAAGGATGCATTTCAGTTATAAGGGATAGGGCTCAGTCCCCAGTACTAAAAATGAAAAATCTTTTCTGAGGATATTAGTATATTTTCTCTTATATTTGTATAAGACTATAAGTTAGTAAGCAAAGTATCTGATCATCGAGCAGAAAAATCTATATATAAGAATACATAAATTTAAATGATTGTTTTATTGCTAACACCTTTACTAATTAATTAATTAACTAATTAATTTTAATGTAGTTATTACAGGATCTACAGGTTCTCACACACACTGGACTCTTAGTGATCTTCCAGTTTTGAGCCTCCCAAGAACTGGAATTACAGATGCATGCCACCCCACCTTTTCTCAGTCGCCATCTCAGCATGCTGGGAGATCAAACCCTGGTCCCTCATCTGCCTAAGCAGGTGTTGTAATTTGCTGAGCTATCTGGCCGGCCCTAAGAGCTACATTCTAGAAGTCCTTCATAGTACGATTGTTTCTAGTTTTGTGACTTAAGAAATGCCTTCTGCAGAAAGAGCATATATTCACACTTCCTCCTTCATCTGCCCTTTATTCTTTTCAAAGCCCCTTATGAAAACCCCTAAAGTATCCCAAGGTCACTGCTTATTATAGTAAATACAGACAAAAACGTCTTGTCATCCTATAAAACTTTTCAGTTTCTGAAAGCCAAAATTTAATTCCCTGTGCAAATTCAAATATAACTCAAGAATAGAGCAGCTTCTCTGTGTAGTTGATAGGATTATGACAAAAGGGTAGAAGAATTGATTTTCAACTGAAGTGAGAAATTAAGTTAGCCTTAACCTTCATTCAGGTATACATGCTGGTGTACCAGAAAGGACCATGTAGCTTCTTCCTAGGTATCAGAATTCAACCTAGCAATAGGTATCGCTAAGACACTGTAAAAACAGGGAAGAAAAGTGGTGATTGAGATAAATGTGATTCTGCAATGTAGCAGATACAAGAGTGGACTCTCTAATTTAACTGATTCAGACTGTCATTGTGATTAACTGTAGCCAACAATATAAACAAACCAGATATAACTGAAGCTTTAGAAAAAAGAAAATACAGTTCCACTATTGATTAGGTTTATATGCCTTACTTAAAAAGACAAAATATTTTTATCCTGTAATCCTTGCTCTGGGGAGGCTGTACCAAGTACATAAATGAAAATAACAAAAATAATGATAAAAATGAAAAAGAAGGTAAAATATTAAAATTATACCATTGCAATGTGGATATGTGTTCTCATTCCTACAGCTGTTTGAAGACACCGGCTATTCCAAGAGACTGTCAAACTGCAGAACAACCACAGTGAACAATTTGGAGGCATTCCTGGTGTCTCAAAGAACAGCAGCAGCCTCCCGGGAGACAATCCCTTCTTTCCACTCTGTTCCCTACATAGCCAAAGCTGGAGATCAGTGCCTGAAAACTGGAGCCCATGCTTCTCCAGTAATGAGGAAGAAGCAACCAAGGCAGCACGCCTTATTCTGTAAGGGGATTATTGTTCTTGGAATGATATTGCCAAATAACAAGACCTCCTGTGGATCGATGCTGATTAGCGTTTGTGGTGTTTGAGAAGAGATAATCATACTGGCCCAAAGAATGAAGCTCGGGGAGAAACACACATGTGAATACAGCAGATGTTGCCCTGCAGCTGAGTTGAGAAAAGAGAACTATTCACAATTGAGTCAGGACAAGTGGTTAGCCATGTGTTAAAGACTATCCTAACTCTCATCTTATGCAAATAATATCAATTAAAGGAGGATTAAAGTCTTAATTATGAAAATCAAATTCTTGGATGAAATATTAAAGGAAAATATTTAACTATTGAGATTTCTTAACAAATCACAAAATGAATGCTATTATAAAGGATAAATTTTAACTGTGCTAAAATTAAGAGTTCATGTTTGTGATGAAGAACCACAAAGATTTTTAAAATAACCATAAGTTGACAGAAGATCCTAAGCACACAAAGTAATTCTATGAGAGTTCTTTACCTTTCAGGATATTACTTTTTTTACTTACAGAGGCTATTAGACTAAAACTCAATTGCATACCACTTTAAACTTTAGACATTTGTTTCCAAAAGCTAGAATTGTGCTCGCCACTTGGAACACAATACAGTGCACACAAAAATATACGGTGCATTACCTCAAAGTGTTGTATGTAAAATTTGATTTGGAAATATGTGTTTATTACCTCATAAATCATTGGATTAGCAGGATGCTGGCCCTGTCCTAATGCAGTTGGTGAAGGGAGAAATCACCCTGTACCTACTGCACCTGTTCCTTGTTTAGCAGTCTGGGAAATTCTCTTCGTTGTGTGAATTGGCTTTGGAATGTGGAAAGGGCTCAGCTGCCCATAGAGTTGAACAAATCAACCTATGTTGACCTCATTTTAGATTAATGCTGTTTTGAAACTGACATGTCTACTTACACAGTGCTATGTTCATTAAATGACCTGCCTAGATGAGGTTGGGTCAATATTGTGTCTAACAATAAAATTGTGAGCCTTACAACATTCTGATTTGTAAAGTTTGTAACTTCTAAGTTTGTTTCTTGATAAAGGACACAACTTGATGTAGTTAAAATTATTTCCAAATTATGGAAATTAGTATCATTCAACATTGTACACCTTGTATAATTTGCACTTGCAGATAGAACATGTCTAAATTACAAATGTTGATCAGCACTCTGTCTTCTATTGTATAACATGGAGCTAAGCACATAAAATGAAATTGATCAATGTGTATAACATTCTTAATTATTTAACACTTTAAACAAAATCATAAGTAAATATTGAGCCTTATTGCAATTAATTCAATGGATATATACTGTTTTCTCATTTTACATGTTAAAAAAAATTACTCCAAAGGATGGAAACAGGTCAAACACTGCATAAAAACAAAATTGTTGGTATAAAGGAGAGAGAGCCTACAATAGAAAAATAACCATTAGAGGAAAAAATATGATATAAATATTTATTATGCTAACACTAATAACAGCACTGTGTGGTTTTCCAAGCATATTCACATGTATTATTTGATGAGAGAAGGGTTTTACCTTCATGAAAGTGTCCATGCATGTTTGTCACTGCCTAAACAATCTCATCACCTTGTAAGAAAACATCTCGCTCTTTGCACCTGTGGTACTTCAGGCAGTGCTTGGTCCTTTTCATTGAGTAGTGTACTAGCTTATTCAAGTTCACGTCCATCTTAAGGCCTTTCATATCAGTGCTTTCAAGCTTATGTATAAGAAATAGCAACTCAAGAATCACACCCTGATGAAAGGAAATTCCAAAATATCACCAGGTACATTCATTCTCTGTCCTCCATAAAATACATGTTATAAGTGCTTGTTATTAATGTATGTTCCCCTCAGATAGAAAACCCCATACCAATCTCTCTATACAACAAAGCATTCAAAAAAGTGACAACTGGAAATTTAATAATATATGTTTTAGTTTTGTATAAATATCTTACGTGAAAATAAATGATATTAAAAATATAATCAAGAATATGACAAAACAGTAACTCTATTTCTGTAATCAATAATTACTTTTGAGAGACTATTTAACATTACTTATTACTGAAAGAACTTTTAAAATTTAATCATCACGCTAGGTGAATAAAGCCAAAGAGAAGTTAATAGATTTAAAATCTTTATTAAGGAATAATTTACTTGGTCTGTAGATTCCATTTGCTTTCATTTGTCAATGCATAAAACAAAGGTCTCATTAAAAATCAAAGAAAAAATAATGATCCTTTGATGAGCTATTCATCAACAAGCACCATCACCACCACAATGTGCTAATTTATGTACAGTTTAGAGCATACAGGTACTAAAATACAAATACTGTTAATATTACAAGAGACCAACGAAAATATCAGCCAGTGATTTGAGGACATCAGAATCTATGGGTACCAGTTCTGATTATTGACAAAGTCCTTATTTACAGACATTTACCCTGACTACCACCAAAGGTTATTGATGTTGACTTCATAGGCCACTCACTGAAGAGACCAAGGCACAGAAAGCTTAAAAACCTTGCTTCAAACATATAGCTCCAAACAGAACTGGAACTCAAATCCAGAAGATTTGTCTTCATTGTCTCTGTTTAACTTTTGTCCCAAGCTTTGGTGCTTTGACATTTACATAGACAATTTCTTTGGCATTAAATTTCTATCACTGCCATATTGACACAGGCACAGAATTGATAAGACGTATAAAAGGAAAATAATCTAAATAATCCTAGAAGTTGAATTTATCTAAATGCCACATATTCTGACACATTCTATATTTTATGTTTGCACACAAGGAAAAGATGCTCATTCTTATCAATAAAATTAGTACTCATAGATAACACTAAATCACAGCATTCTATTACTTTCACTAACATTATTGAATAGGACAGTGTTAACTAACATGCTTATCAACCTACGTGGTACTAGACCGAACTAATATAAAATATTTAAGGATTTTGACTTTAATTTTATTTTCTTGTCTATCTTATAGTCTTGAAAGGATCTGATAATCTTTCAGTCTACTGCATTCAACAAAGTCACTCTACTTCATCATAAAAATTAAAAATTATAAAAAATTATGAGTAGCTTTTATATCAACACTAAGAGACACATAGTATTGAGCAAATGAAAATAATTTATCAAAATACAAGTACTCTACTATAAATGAGAAACATTCGTGAATAGTTGCATTAAAATATATTGGTAATATGGTAGTGGCAGTTTACTGAGTGTTTGATATAAGTCTAGCTGATCAGTCTTAAAAATTCTATAAAAGTAAGGTAATAAAAGAAGTCCTATAAGTTTAAGAATGATTTTCATCTGCATACTTGATAATCAAGTAAGTATTCACTGAAATGAATCCAATTCAATTCTTACAATCACTGACATGATAAAGCAGTGCTTGAAAAAATTTTCTCCTCATAAAATAAAGTGGAAAAAGAAGCAGAATTTGGTTTCCAGTGGTGTTTGTTAAGTGAGATCTTATACCTTTACATTAGATTATTTACAAATACATAAAGCATTTACTCTCAGTTTTCACACACCTGTAGCAATGATTCTGTACACACCAAATTAAATGTACATTGCATTTATAATTCTGTTAGTAGTATTTCAAGACTCACTATTCTGGGCTCCACGTTATCTTGTTAATTGACTTTTAACACCTGTGTGTTTATTTTTTGTATTACATTTGCTTCTGCAGTATAAGGAGCTGACATGGGACTTCTGAGGCACTATTATGACTATAAATGTTGTTCATAAGTGCCATTAAAAAATAGACCTGACTAAGACCAAGATAAAGCATGAACTATATAACAAGAAATGTGCTTTATCTTAGTCTTAACCATCAGCAGAAAAGTATAAAAATGAGGTATAAAAAGTAAAGCCATATTAATATGCTGAGCTGTAAAGGGCTCAAGTCAACAATTTTGGACATTGCCAGTCCTGTGAATAACCCACTACTATTTTGGACTACTGGACTCTATTGGATTATTTTGCTGAATTCATGCATCTACAACATTTAAATACCTTGTTTGCATCTTTCACTCAAATATCTGTGGCACAATATTAGAATAATAAACCAATAGTTTTTGTAATTAGATTAAATGGGATTTAATTTTTTCAAATATAATTTTATATTCACAATGAAATTATTCTATTGTTTACTCCTTCATTATATATATATATATATATTATCATATATATATTATGATAAAAGCTAAAACCAAAACCATCTGTTTAATATTTAATTTGTCAGCTCTTGTCCAGTGTAGTACTTTTGAATTGTTCACCATTCGTTATAAATTCTTGACCTATAACTATGTTCTCTCCTTTATGATGATTTACAATATGTTTGCTAAGACAATTTGCAATATGTCTTTCAGTATATTATATAAGGAAATAATGAGACAAACTGGAAAAATAATTGCTTTCAAAACATGAAACGCAATCTTTGCCTTTACACATCAGCAGGTTCTGCTGACTGGTGGGCAATCTGTTCATTAAGGTCGTTGTCTTGATTTATATTGACTCTGAGAGACGGTGCAGGGATTCTCAGGGCCGGTTAATGCAGCTGAAATTAACAGATTGACTCCGCCATGGCCTATTCATTTTCCATGAAGAGATTCAGTTAAAAGGTGCATAGCTCATGATTCTTCACTTTGCAGAGATGAAAACTAGATCATCACCTAAATTTGATGCAGTTTATCCCCACTTTAGCTCATTGGGAATAATTAATTCATTTTATCTTCTTCATTATAACTGTAAGTTTATAACCACTTAAACTATTTCAGTAAAAATAATCCCAAAATACCCATGACAATTATGCACATGTTGTAAGCAAGAGGGGGGAAGATTTCTCATAAGCAGTCACAGTGGAAGAGGCTCCATGTCATCGCCAAATCCCCCTGAATTATGTCCATTCTTCACAATTTCATGTCATGGAATCTGAAACATGGTTCCTGCAACAGCACAAATATTTTAAAATGCCACCCAAAGTAAGAATTGGATGTGCCAAGGAGATAGTTCAGCAGCTGAAGCACCTGCCTGTTGAGACCAAAGACCTAAATTCGACCCCTGGTACCATACACCATGCTGGCCCCACGCTGAGCCACTAAAAGCAGGTGCAGTGGCACATGCCAGTAATCCCCGGTCTGGAAAGACTGAGCCAAGAGGATCACTAGGGGTCTGAGCTGCATAATGAGGCCCTGTATTAAATAAATAAACGAATGAATGAATGAATGAATGAATGAATGAATGAATGAATGATCCTCGAAAAGAACATTTTTTAACTGTCTTATGACATATGTCAATTTTATTAGAAAACTATGATCAAAGGCCTCTGGCTAGGAGGCTAAGACCACTGTGCAAGTAAGAAGATACACTTCTTCCAGTGTGAATTCATGGGAAATGTTTGCTGATAAAACTTGCTACAGCACAGCTGCAGTTGTACTTTGAGTTTCCTGCCAAATAATGTCTCACTGAGTGATTTGCTTCAACCTAGATCGGAGTAAACTAGTAAGTCTCTTGTCAGTGATTTTAGAAACTATTAGTCCCCCAACCTCCCTTCTCTCCAAGAGTAGGTGTATGGAAGCTCAAGGAAGATCCTCAAAAGCCTGGGTCCCTGAATGGCCACCATGCACAAAATCTCATTTCACTCCATGTGGGAGTGAAATTTACCAATAAGAGTGGGTTAAGCCACTAAGATTTAAAGGATGATGTTTTAAATGGTTATAGATAAAAGCATTTAAAAAAACCATGATATCTAGAGGGTTAACTCTTTAGAAATAAGAAATTTTATTTCAAGTATGTCAGTACTTTGCAAAAAGCAGTAATGGTATCAGTAAAACTACTAGAGATACTACTCAGCCAGTAATAACAGTTTTCCATTGCTTCCTGAATAATATCCTATTTCAAGCATTTGGCAAGTTGTAAATATTTAATCCTGAAACATGTTATCCTCTCTGGAGGGTAGTGGTGTTATCTAATGTAAGATATGAATCTGAGGCAATCTAGATATTCTTGCTCTAGAATCTATACTTTGTAAAGCTAATTCTGCTCTACAAACCACTCTACTACTCAATAATGATTTACAGATAAATTCTTTGAATATCAAATATAATAATGTGCTTCTACATGAATTCCAGGATTTTCCAGAAGAATAAGGCAAATAGAGGAAAACAACAAGCAGAACATTATTAATCATGTGTTTAGTCCCTGTCTAAATTTACCTTTGTTGTCAAAAAAATCAAGGATGGAGGAAGAGGTACACGTCATGAATTTTGCATGAGTCAGTACAGGAAGAGACCTGGTCTCAAAGCAGAGACAGTGACAAGGCTCCAGTTTCCACACCCCTGAAGAGTGAGAACAGCTAGTTTTGATAACTGAGATCTATAATTAGCTAATTAACAGTGATGCTTTGAATCCTGCTAAGTTAAAGACAAGTTGTGATGTTCAGGTATACTGCTGAAAAACAGGCATGATTTTATAAGGACATATCACCCACATAAACTTTGTTATAACCTCTGTTTATGGCATATCACTATTAGGGGATTATGTATCTGTGGTCATCTGCTGTCTGCACTCTTGTCCAGCAGTCTTGAACTCCAGTCAAGATCGGAACCTGCCACCTGTCCAGGCGAATCTCACATCTCTCTTCTTCTCTACCTTATACTGCACTTCCCACAATCCTCCCATTTTTTTCAGAATTCTCTCTTCTTGTAAAGTAATGCATTCTTGAACAACAGCAACAAAAACTTAGTAAAGTGAAGGTAATTAGGTCTCATTTCAGAAGAAAACGTAGCCACTAAATTGTTTATAAGGTCTAGTGAGATAGCTCAGTGGACTAAGCACCTGCTTAGGCAAGGGCAGGGACCGGAGCCAATCCCTAGCACTGTATGCCCCACCCCCAGGTGCGATTAGCTGGCCACGAAGACTGGGCATGGTGGTGCACGCTGGTAATCCCAGTGCTGGGGAGGCTGAACACAGGAAGATCACAGTGAGCCTGAGCTGGGTAGTGTGACCCTGTACCAAATACATAAAAACAAAACAAAACAAAAACAAAAATTGTTTATAATCCATCTAATAATTTCCAAGTCCTATAGAAATACCTTAGTAACACTACACTTCATAGCCTGGCTTAGATTTTGTATTGTGACTGGCTAATGAATATAGCTTGTTTCATTCAATAAGTTCCTTTATAACTTTTCTGAAGAGGGATCATAGCTCTTATAAATAAAATATATGTGATAGATATATAATTTAATTTATTTTTACTTAGTTTTTCAGGACCTTGTGCTTGCCAGACAAGCACTTATTCTACTGAGCCATCTCCCCAGCCCTATAATTTAATTTATGAAAAAACATCATAGTATTAAATGCAAAACAAATTGAATGAACTATTTATTGTGTAAACCAGTGAAATGTAACTACACTGTAATGAGGAAATTAGTATGTGCTGTATGTAGGTGCACTTAGAAACAAATAAACAACTGATCAATGTAAAGGAGCAACTCAGAAGCCAAAATTTCGAGTTTAGGTGAAACTCGCTAAAATAGAATTATCTTGTCTCCTTTTATATATTTGGAAATCTGACATTTCAAAATTCTAAAATAGTCCAAAGATCCTGTTCTCTTGACTCATAAGCAAACAGACAGCATGAGTGTGGCTAATGCAGTAATCTTAAGTATTACTGATTTGTAAGAAGGCTCTTAAGTCACCAGAGCAATTTCTCTCTTTCTCGTTTTTTTTTTTTTTGCGGAACCGGGGATTGACCTGAGGCCCTTGTGCTTGTCAGGGAAGCGCTTATTCCACTGAGCCATTTCCCTGGACCCATTAGAGCACTTTCAAAGGGGAAAAAATTGCTAAGAGCCGAACCCTGAGGATGGCTCAACCCTTTCCCATCATAGCAGACCTCACTGAAAACCAACCAACTTCAACACCTTCTGTTATGATGAGCTCACAAGGAAAATTTACCTTTTTCCTTCCACTCTTGCTAATATTTTTCAACTTTACCATTAGTTCTCTAAATGAAGATTGAAGAGATAAAAGCTAAATCCTATATCTCCCTATGGCATTTGTGTTTGTGTAAAACACAGGCATGAAAGGATGGTTGGGCTCCCGCATCACAAAGGTCCTGGTGTGCTCCACCCTCCAAGCCGTGAGCTTAACGAGGCAGCTACAAATCCAGGCGATGAGAAAGGGTTTTTCATGTCTGTCACCTATTTTCAAAAATCATGTGTGCCAATTATTACTGAAACCCCAAGTAATATTCTTCATGGCTGGAACCATAAGTATATTAGGGTTTCTAATAACTGCAAGTATAAATTGCACCCTATATAATGACGTAAGCACTGCAGAATGAGGAAGAGTTTGTGCCAGCGGTCTGCATTTTGTCACCTCCATGAGCGCCTTTTCCTGAAGTAGCACCTTTTTCACTACGGAGAAAAGTCTCTGTAACCCAACACTGGGAACATATAATAAGCAGAAGTACAAAAATATATTCCATGATATCACAGATCACGTCTTTTGGCGTGGTTTTCTCTGTGAAGAAAAGAAAATATGAGCCAGGCATGGTGGCGCAGGCCTGTAATCCCAGCACTCGGGAGGCTGAGACAGGAGGATTGATGTGAGTTCAAAACCAGCCTGAGCGACAAAGTGAACTTAAGGCCAGCCTGAACTGTATAGTGAGACCCTGTCTCAAAAAGACAAAAAAAAAAAAAAAGAAAAAAGAAAAGAAAAGAAAATATAGGTGAAAATAACACCGTGACTCACTTCAGAATTCTGAGCTCACCTAATAACCAGGAGCCCAGCATCTGAGCTCTCCTATGAATGAAAAGAATACACTTCGCTTGTTTCTTCTTGTTAGATGAAAGTGATCAAAGGAGAAAACACCTCATCTATTCCAATCTAATTTATGAATGTACATTAAATAAAACAGAGTAATATTTGAATGTATAAATCATAAAGCTAATAATAGTGCATTCGGCTATTTAAAATGTATATTGATAAGCTTTGAAACATATTCACATATATTCTTAAACATGAATTCTTGTTATTGTGAAATGGGGTTCAGCAAATATTGCCTTGACAGTTCAAAACTTGGCCAATTGTACCAAGACTAAAATTGTGGCAAACTTTAGTATAAATACCTTATGAATTGTTCATTTCTTTGATCATACCATTTTTTTAAAAAAATCTACTTAATTTATTTAATTGGCATTTTAATAGTCCATACCCTCAGGAAAACAAAATCAAAAACATTTTACAGATTTTCTGGGTAGATGTGATAAATCATTTATGTGTCAGTGCTGGGATACCCTGGGAAAATCCACAGTTAGAATGTACAGAGGAGATACATCAAGTATTTATTTAAATGTTCTTTTACTCGTGTACCCATGTCTTTTCTGCATATTTTAAAACTATGCAAAAGGTGGTATATGACAATGACATCATGCTAATAAAATGGAACTGAACTTCCCAGTTCACATTATCAAAAATGTTAGATCCAGCACTCAGGAGGCTGAGGCAGGAGGATTGTTGTGAGTTCGAGACCAGCCTGACCTACAAAGTGAGCTTAAGGCCAGCCTGAACTGCATAGTGAGACCCTGTCTCAAAAAGACAAAAAAAAAAAAAGTCAGAAATGCCTTAGATGCACTTTGTGTCTCTGCTGTTATTTACAACAAAGTGAATTTAGAACGTGGTTAGTTTGCTACCCATCTGTGGTAAGGATTTATTAAACTAAATAAGATTAGTTGATTTATTTTTCATAAAATCATTTGTAGCTTTGATATGTTCAGTATTTTTTTTATTTGAGTTATAAAATAGGCATTATCTAAGTGTAAAGCTGGGGCCCATTTTTATTGATTAAAATTAGTTATAAGTCGGATTATAAATGTACCCCAGTCATCAAGAACTTGCCTAACATGTGCTAGGCCCTCAGTTAGATCTCTAGGACTGCAAAATCTATCTAATTGACTTATTAAATAAATAAACAAATAAAACAAAAGTGAACTATGTATCCCTCAGTATATCAGATTTGAAAAAGGAGAAATGGTGATTTTATTGTTTTTACAATTATTGCTTTATAGTTAGAGATATTTTACCCCAAAATATATGTAGATGTTGTAGAAAAAACTTTCAAACTACCTAGAGAAAAGCATAATTATGTTCAAATTCTCTGTCTCTGTCTCTGTCTCTCTCTCTCTCTCTCTCTCTCTCTCACACACACACACACACACACACATACACACACACACTTTACATACTGCCTAATTGTGACTACATTACTAGGATGGAAATAAAAACTAATTTGGGGGGTCATGTTCCACTACCAACTTCTCACTGCACTCTGTTCTTTTTACTCCTTTATGGCTATCAGTTCCTCATATTAGATCAATATGCTTTTAACTAAGTACAAAGTGTGATGATGACAGCAATCGGATCGGCGTGAAGCCTTTCAGGCCATGTCGAGCACCCCTCTCTACTTGCTTCTGAAAGTACAATTTTGGGATGTACTACTAGTCCTCCTTGAAGTCATTTTCACAATGAAATTGTTAAATTAGAGTAGTGCATTCCAAATGAGATTTGTTGGTTGCTATAAATCTGTAGGGGAGTTGCTCTTCACTTGATAGGAACAAAACTTTAACATTAGCTAGGATCCCTCAAAGTGTTACTTAACTTAAAATAGAAATAGGCACTGTTTTTTCAGAGCAGAATTTATTCATTGAAGGAAGAAAGCTTCTGTCCCACAGAAGGACAGAAGGGGACCCAATGGGTTGTCAAGAAATGTGCCTTTTCTAGGGATTTTTATAGAGCCGCATCGTGAGATGGGTGGGTCTAAGGAGGAAAGCGTGGCAACTGCTTAGGTGGGCATGAGGTGGGCACCACTACATTGTGCCAATTAGATATCAGGTACCTTTGCTCAGATAAAATGGATTAAATCAGGATTCAATAAGAAAGTGAGTCACTGACCAAATGAAATGAATAGCGAACAGAGTCTCTTCCTATAAAGGGTTAGTGACTCTTCCTGGCTTTTCCAAGGCAACCGATACCTATTTAGTGTGCCCGTCCCTGGTGCCCATCCCTAGGGGGGCATGTCACTGCATCTGTTTAAGCTTTTGTTTCAAGATCTGCCCTGTCTCTCCTGCAAGGTGGCAAGGTACCTCTCTTTCTGTATTGCGTCCTGTGGGCGCATACCAATCTGCCTGCCTGTATTTCTAACTCATCTTGAAATCAGAGATCTGAACTCAAAACCTCTAGCTCCTTAAGGGTATTGATGAAAATATGAAAAATAAAAATAACATATAAATTAATTGAAATATTAGTGTTTGGAAGACTGTGTTTTTAACAACATATAATAAGCACTATAACATTTACAACGGTGGAATTTCCAGCCACACTCTGACCTTTCAGAAGGTAGCATTTAGTGAAGGACAGTGCTCAGATCTCCTCACTTTCCTAAGTAAAGCCAGTGCTCCTCCCCTCTTGAATGATGTCGGAGCTGTCATGTCTTAGTACTATGATGAAGAGCAAGTGCTTTGAGGTATAAAAGGCTTTTGAAATTTTCCACCATCATATATTTATGAGATCATAATATTTTTATTGACTGCACTTATGTTTGCACAATTATACACTGGCAAAATTAAAAGCAAATGCTAACTTACTATAGAACGATGAAATTATTTCTTATAAAAATATGCTAGATAGGGAAATAACTCTACAGAATTGTGAAGTTATGAAGGAGGCTGTGTCCAGAGCTTTGCACTGCTAACCATGGACAGAAGGTATAGTTATCAGCCATTCATGCCGGTGTTAAATGTTCACAGAATAAGTTTCTGGAGTAGGAATTTTATGTTTTTTAGATCTAACTGAATAAATTAATCTTTCAAAATAATTTCAAATTTTACAATCAAACCTTTATTGTTTATCTATAGGGATATAATTGGAATAGTTAATAATGCAGGATACTAGAAGAAATTATTCTATGTATTGCATATTTATTCTGTTATGAAGACCTATATACATCCTTTCATTTACATTAATGAAATTTGTTCATTTTTCAAGTGCTTTCTTTTTTAAAATATCATAAAATATAAATAGAAAATTTATATTGTCTTAAATTTACTTGAACATTCTGTGAGATTGTTCTGCTTTCTAAGACCATGTTAGTTTCATTGGGTAAGAACTGAAGAAGACTAAATTCAATGTCATCAAGCTATGAATATCTCATGAATTAACTTTGATTACCTTTAAAAAATTCAACAACAGAAATTTATGCAGTTGAGACAAATACAGTTACCTTGCTAAATTCATAAAATTCATGTTGTAAGTCTGTAGCAGTTCATGGAATAGACAATTATCGACTGAAGAGAAAGATGCCTTGGAGGCTTACTGTGTTCACACAGCAACACCGTGGTTCAAGAGCTGAGTTCGCTGCATGATTCTCATCCAGAACCGAACTGGAGGAGAGTGTAAATCTAACTTACCCTTCAGGTCAGCCACTGAATTTGATTTGGTACCATCAATTTATTACCCTTAGGGTTACTTAATGAATATTTTGTATTGATAGATAAAAGTTTTATGAGTGGCTCCTTAACTAAAAAAAAATTATCTTTAAAATTAGTGTGAGAAGTCTAATTATATACTAATATCCATTATTTTTAATAACCATTGTCCGTACATTTTACATTTTTAGAAGATCAAAACTAAAGTGAGCAATGGATTAATTCACACCTCGTTATGTTAAAAATGGACTAAAAATGAAGTGTTGCACATAAGCTGACTTCAGCCAATAAAAACTCTCAGGTGAGAAATGTCAGTTTAATAAACAGATCTTAATCTGCAGCTAGGCCACTGTTCCCTATCCGGTGCCACTTAATCCAAGGCTAATTTATAAAAATAACCTTGAAACTCCTCAGTTCTCCTGAGAAAGTGGCTTCCCATAAATCTACTCCATTGTAGATTCTAATTCTGCTACGAGCTTCGCTAAAAGTTTTCATAGACCCTTATAGAGCACGTTTGTTTGACAGCCAAGTGTTGATATAATCAAAAGCAACACTACAACAAAATAACTAAATTACATACCAAATTGCCAGCCATTGATCAATCTTTCCAAAAAGAGTCAAACAAAAATGTAAACATAGTCTGTAATTATATTATCAAACCATTTTTGCAAAAAAAAAAAAAGTGTTTTCAAAAGTTAAATGCATGCATCCATTCTCCTTTCAGAAAATCATTCATACCATATTTCTAGGATAAATCCACATCATCTTCCAAGGATTGTTGTCTCTTACCATAACATAGTTTATTCAGAGTGATCTTCAAATCTTACTCTAAAATACTGCTTTCTATTTGTGCTGTAATTTCAATAAATTTTGTGCATTATTTGCACTAAATCCTTTAAGTAGCCACATTTGAACATGCTATTTAACAGAATTTATAAATATGGACATGTCTGTGGGTACTCCTTCCATAACACACATTTCGAGAGAAAGAAGTATCTTACTTGGTAAATAATTGCCTAGAAGGGAAACTTACTGATTAAAACTGTAAAATTATTATTTTTCAAGTGCTCATCATAGAATGATGAAAAGAGACATATCATGCTATTTATATTCTGTCAGGTATTGAGAAGGCCCACGTAAGGTGACCAACAAGCAAACCTAGTATTCACTCAAGTTTCTTTTCTGTAAGATAAATATTTTCCACTTTTAATTCATAGAGCTATTATGTTTATCCTTCAAAAAGATACTTGAAATCTAGAAATCATTATTTAAATGAATGCAATTTACAATCATTCAAAGTGATACAATCCAAGTTTGCACTGATGAAGAATGGAATGAACATTTTGAAAATCAGTATGTTCTTTAATGCAATGATTTTACATACTGATATATCTGTTCCCACTGTTTAGCATCTAACTTTTTCTCTCAAACCCCAAATCTTCTGAGAGTCCAGACCATTCTCTACAACTACTGAAATCTTCCTACATTACAGTATTGGTCCTATTTGTTGAATTTAATAGTATGAATATTTTTAATGTAAGTAAAATAAATTCTTAGATTGAATTCATAATACATTATTAGGATTATTCAGAGTTCATAGTATTTGGTGGATATCACAAAAGCGCTCAACAATTTTAACTTTCCATTAGTAATTAAATGATAAGGTAAACATTTATTTATGAAAACACTGGATTTCACTAGTAAATAACTTAAAGTATTTTAATTTCAATGTCAGCTTTGATATTAGGACTAAATAATTTGGTTTAACTACTGTATACTGTATAATGAACTGTTTTATACAACATGACTTAAAGTCTTTAACTTGAAAACTTTGTAAATCAATGCATTAAAAAATCACTGTGTTGTATCCATGTATATCAATATTAGACTGATTAGATTTCCATGTTACATCTGCGGAGATGGCTCAGTAGAATAAGCACTTGCCTGGCAAGTGCTAGGACCTGAGTTCAGTCCCTCATTCCACAATAATAAATAATAAATAAATTTCCATGATTACATACTGATATATCTGTTCCCACTGTTTATCATCTAACTTTTTTTTTAAGAGATTGACCTTAGTTAGAAATTGGGGACATTCTGCCAACAAAATAGCTGAAGACTCCACTGGGTCTGTGCTTGCTAATTTTCCTGCAATTAAGGAATTTATTTTTGTGATACTACTTTAGCAAACACTGTAAACCTATAACAAAACTGTGGAGAAAAAGAAATGCTATTAAGAGATTTTTTTTTCCAATTCTGGTTCTGATTAGTGCGTGTTTACAGTATTTAATGGCCACATTGATCATGGGGAATTCACACTTGTACCGAACACATGTTGATTTTTCATCCCTTTCCATCCCTCTCTCTTTGCCTCACCTAATATATTCTGGTTAGCAGAAAAATATCAAAATTTTCTTCCAGTAGCCTAAACTTACTTAATACTCAAGAAAGAATCCTAGAGAGGGCAATAAATACAAAGAAAGGCAAATTATACATCTAGAATTTGGCAAAAAAAGAAGCAATAAACTACCTTAGAGTGAAATTATCATAAAATAGATCATTTTATCTTTCTGGTTTCTGATATATTCAGCCCACGTTTTGTATTCTTTTGCTTTATTCTTTAAATGGCTTTCATTGGACAGCTAAACTCAGAGAAACTCCTGCTGATTTCACAGGCTCGTTCTCATGGGGGACTGGTGTATATAAGTGCACAGCTGACACGTACCGTGTTTCTCCCAAGTGAGAATAAGAGTTACTTAGGGGAGAAGTGGAGAGACAATCATAGAGGTAACAGGAAAAGGGTAAGGATGTACACCAGGAGACTTGCATTTTGACACTACACCAGAAGAAGGGAGGGCAATCTAGAGTAGTGAAAACAGATTCAAGAATTGCAAATATGTAGCATTTTAGAAAATTCTCAAGATGGGAAAAGGTCATTGAGGGAAAAAGCAAGTTAGGCAATAATTATTCTATGCTTTGAATATATTTTCTTTAAATTATTTACTGTATTTTTTGGTTTGCCTTGAATAGTCTGTTGCTTTCTGGCCTAGCAGCTAAATTGTAGTATTTACCTAGTTAATTATTTTTCACAAATGATGAATACACACTAAAATTCAACTTCTTTCATGTTTATATTGGTCATCATTTGCTTATCAGAGGTGCACTGCGTTTTGTTTTCTAAGTGGGTTGATTGAAATAAAACCACTAGTGAACTAAAAACACAAACTTGTCATCAAATGATAGCTTACCTCAATATTCGAACTCACAATTAGTATGATTATGGGAGAAATAGCTTTATTTATGTTGCAAAAAGCAAAAACTAGTTATCTGAAAGTAATATTTACTCATAAATTACTAAAATATTTTGCCTAGAAGCCTCTACTTTATAAATAATAGATTAAAATATACAAATATTATAAGTTGTTAAAATCATGATAATAGTTTTCAAATTCAACACATATTGAACATAAGATTTCTGTATTCATCAGAAACAAAATCTGAATGTATTTTTAATTTTTTAAAATTTTGTGTATTTGGTACAGGGTCTCACTAAATAGTTCAGATTGATAGCGATCCTCTTGTTTCAGCATCCCCAGCCCTAGGGTTACAGGTGTGCACCACCACGCCTGGGCTTCATGGCCTGCAGGTACACCCAGACAGGGGCCAGCATGACATGTGAGCACTGGGATTCGGACTCAGACCTTTGCACTTGCTATGCAGGCACTTAAAGAGCTGAGCTATCTCCCTGACTAATTTGGATGTATTTTTGAATCACACACAAATATCCATTATGCCTACAATAAATCATACTCAAAGTTCTATTATTTATTGCTAAAGTAAAAGACTAACCTTAGCTTAAGTTGCATGCTTGTAACCCCAGGTACTCAAAAGATTAAGGCAAGAGGATAAAAGAAGGAAGACTGGGAATTCAAGGCCTATCTGGGAACCTAGATATCATTTCTCAAAACAAAATTGAAAAGACAGTTGGAGATGAAGCTTCAAACTTCCTGAGTTTAATTTCTCATGAAGTAAAAGAAGAAGAGAACGAGTAAAAAGCTATCACAAATTTTCATAGCTAATTTTAGTATAATGAAATAAAATCTTCCTAATTGTGTTTATGGTATTAATCTGACATGATAAACACCAATATTGCAACAATGCATTGGTGTTATTCTTCACTTCCTTTAATGTCATTCCCTGATTGATTACAGGAAAGGAAGGGGCTTGAATAAAGATGTATGCTTATAAAACAGTGTTATTTGAACTAAGGCCTGAATAAATGCACTGTCTATCAACTAATACAAATTTAGGATTAATGGATTATATTTAGATGCACTTCCTAGTGCCTACATTAATCTGCTATATCAACTCAAATTCTTCTCATTTAAACCAGCTCTCTTCATATTTTGACACCTGGTTCCGGGTTATCCCATAATAAAGAGACAATACAACTGTAAGGCTACAACAGAATTTTCTTTTATGAGATATTAAAATGTTAAGACTTTTGTTTAACATTTTATGTATTTCTCCAGGTAATAACTAGAGTTGGGTGACACAAGGCCAACATAGGTATTCATGTGTACACACCAGCTCTGTAACAAGCACACTGTTTGCAACGTTCTAGTCAAATTCCATTAAGTGTGGACCCACAATGTACTGTACTTGAGAAAAGCAGAAGGATGAAATCTGTACCTGCTGCAGGGAATCCTTAATTGATCTGGAGGGAAAACCCTTGCACTGGCAATTGTTTTTGGAAGCTTTCCTTGTAACGAGGCTGCATATGCTAATCAAAAATCACTCCACCAAAGAAGCCTCAAGATTTGAAAAGTAGGATTCTAAGCAGTCAATTTCTAGTGTGTTCAATATGAATCAAACTATTATTCAAATATGATATAGATGTCTTAGAATTTTTAAGAAATGTTAGACAAGAAAGAAAATTAAAATGCTATGCCTGTTTCCCTTAAATATATAATTTCCAAAGTTATGAAAATGGAGTGAAGGAAAAAAGCAAAAGACCTACAAATACTACTCAGTCAAGAGACAACAATCAGCATTAATTAGAAAAATTTCCTCCAAACTGAGCTACAAAGTGAGCTTAAGGCCAGCCTGAACTGTATAGTGAGACCCTGTCTCAAAAAGACAAAAAAAAAAAAAAATAAAAATAAAATGTTTACTGCATTAGTGACAATTGTGGTTTGTTCTTTTATTTAGCAATAAAGAAAGTGAACACTGTTTCTAGAAAAAATAAAGGTTGGATGTTCTGCCTCCCAGGTTCTGTGCTCCCTGACTTCATCTTTTCTTGTACAATTTCTTAATTATTTGTTAGTACAACTTTGCAGTACACAATGAATACATGTGTTGTTAAGAGTTGGTACAAATACACAGCAACTTCTTCTCTCTCCTTCCCAAGTCCCCTACCTTTTGCACAAAGTGTTCCCCCCCATTTATTTCTTAGCACCTAGGTATTATTTTGCTCTTTAAGGATGTCCTGACTACAAGCCAGTCTCAGTGCCACTTCTGTGAAACAAATCACTTGTTCCTAGAATCTGCTATGTCTAAAACAAAGCAAACACACACTCCCAACAAAGGGAAAGAATCAAACAGTGATGAGGGAGCTCATGTATGCTGGTGAATCAAACACTGATGCTGGAGCTCATTTTTATTTCCCAGTATCTGATAGGATTGGTTTGATGAATTAAAAATTTAGAAAAGGGATAGTATAGGAGTTGGACTGCATATCTCCTGCTCAACCAGTAAATAAGTAAATAAATGCAGATACTATAAAGCTTTGGTCTCTATAATGCTGCTTTCATTTTGTAGAATAAGAGATTTGTTTTTCCTACCATAATTTCATGATGAATTATTAGATCTGCTGTTTCATGTTTATTTACCTGCCTCGTATAAATTAATACCTTTTGGGAACTACTATCAATCTGATTCACAAGAAAACTATAAAACAAATCCAGTGGTAGGAGTATATGA
Source organism: Ctenomys sociabilis (assembly GCA_004027165.1). Taxonomy (NCBI): domain Eukaryota; kingdom Metazoa; phylum Chordata; class Mammalia; order Rodentia; family Ctenomyidae; genus Ctenomys; species Ctenomys sociabilis. The sequence goes on along the minus strand of PVKA01003720.1, from coordinate 66,530 downwards.
TATGCATGCAATCTATTTTAACACTGTCCCTTGCCTGGTTCTATTTCCAAATGTTTTTCTGAATAGTCTAATAACACTGACACATGAATTAAACTCACTGTACTTTATACTCTACTACCTCTTATTACTAGACTTGTAAGTGATACTAAACTGGAAATATATTGAAGACCATTGGCACGACTTAAGATTATCTAGGTAAGTATAGTTAATTTCCTATATATAGCTCTGGATAGTATTTGCTATAAAATCAAGAGCCCTTCAGCTTTCTCTCTAGAGCTGGCCTGCCTCTCTGATTTTCATTTTATCAGGTGCCAAGCCAGCCACTGAAACAGGGTCTGGTGGCCCTATCTTACCACTATCCAAAGACCTAGAATTGTGTGAAAGTATTGCTATTTAAGAGTTCTACAAGAAACTTAGACAGATTTTTATATCTAAATTCCCATTTATATATTCATAAATTAGAAAATTATAACTGCTCTGTTGTCAGTAATCCTGAAATGCAAACTCCATTGACTTAAGAAAGGCTTACTCGCAAGGCGCACGTCAGGGGTTCCCTGCGTCAGTCCTGGTGGCACAGCCTTGGCTGCTGAACCTGTCCAGGGCTGCTCTTCTCCGTCTGTCATGAAGTAAGCAGCTTATTAGTTTTGCTACTCGCCTTTTCTGTACCAAGTCCCCAGATCTGTGAGCTCAATTAAGTCTTTCCTCCTTTACATTGTGATTATAGTGTAATGACTCCAGGAAATGGAAAGCTACTACATCCTGTTCATTGGGACTTTTTCTTTTTTTTTCAATAATGGAAATGTTCCATATCCATAATGTTCCACTGTAATTATGAAACTTAAGAAGGCTAAAGAGTAGAAGTGGGTTTAGTGTGATTAGGAAATAAATTTTAGCTGCACTGAGCTTTGGTTAATTAAATATATACCTAGTGTGCACATTATTGAACAATAAAAATATAGTTATTATTTGCCCATATATTTGGGAAAAGTCTAAAAGATCATGAATAGCTATGATTACTTCAACATTGAATACCTTTAAAAAAAACAAACAGATTTCACAGAAATAACTTTTCTAGAAACATGTGTGACCTAAATCAATCCTTAAAAGTTACCTGCATCCCAGGAATAAGTCTGACCTATATGAAAACTAAGTATAAAGCTAATTACAAAAGTCAGTTTGGAGAGGAAAATAGAAGCCATGGCATAGGAATGTCAAACCTAAGGAATGTTTAAGTGAGGAAAAAAAAGTGACTCAGTTTTCTCCAAGGATAATTATGTATTTTTGAATCCGTATAGAATTTTATTTACGTTTTAGTAAAAGGGAAAATATTTCAATGATTTTAAGTATATGAAAATTTCTTCACAGGATTTGTTAAAACTAAAGAAGCTCAAATTCTCCTGTCATACTATATCCAAATGTAGAGAACAAGTCATTCATATGACACCTTTCTTCATTTATGAAAACTCACATTAAAAGACCTCCATATATTCTTACAAAAGATTTTGCAGTAAGCATGTAGTTTTATAATTTAATACAGTGTTATAAGTCTATAAGTAATAAAGTTGACCTAGTTTCTATAATTAAAAATTCCCTCATTATACTAGTTCATGGAAATACATTAACATTCACAGGAACCTTAAAAAGTAGAATATATCTTAGTATGTGTTTTCTACACATTTAAAGCATAAATGCTGCTTTTTCCTTTTTGGGTTAAGGCTTAAAAACAGATTTACGAAGCTGCATGCTTCGTAAAATATTAGGATGCTTTTTAAAGTTGCAAAATGTTGACAGTACATATCTTTTATAGCTCATCATGCATCTACTGAAATTATCCTTAAAATTATACTCTTTGAATATTATTATATAAAGAAACAATATTCTTTTTTTTTTTTTTTTTGCGGAACGGGGGATTGAACTCAGCCCCTTGCACTTGCCAGGGAAGCGCTTACTCCACCGAGCCATCTCCCCGGCCCCAGAAACAATATTCTTGAGAGATACTCTATATATAACCGGAAAATCAGGCATGTACATTATGTAATTTGCCTAATAAAATTAGTTTCTAAGCTCAAAAATGTGTTTTTTTCTATGCAAGAAAAGAATAAGTGACAGCAGTATTCTACATGACAGTAAGCATGAAAGAGATTATATATAGTAAACATAGTTGTACGTTTTTTTATTCATTTTCTTTCTGTTAGAAATGATGTCAGTTTGGCATAATATACAATATTTCATCATATTTTACATATTTTAATTTAAGGCAATGTTAAAGCAATAAAAACAATTGTTCTAATATTTTAAATTTTGAAATATGAAATGGGTAAAATAGCCAAGGAATGAATAATTTAATGAAATGAAAATGGCACCATATTAGCAAAGACCAACTTAAAAGAAAACAAAAAAGGAATGTATTTTAAATAGCACACACACAAAGCTTTAAATGTTATCTTAAATTATGTATCTTAAATGTAGACTACTGAATTCTCTAGCTTCTGACTTTATAATATTGGATTTATGACTTTAAAATGTATTTTATTTTTCTTCAATTTATTTCACTTAAGTGGTAGTCTCAAGGCACCTCCATTTAGCTAGCCATGTCTCCAGTTTTATTTTGCTTAGTGTAATTTTCCATCCCTGTGAATGGATGGATCACTGCAGAATTAGTGTAGATTCCTGCATAGATTTATTTATTTATTTATTTATTTATTTATTTATTTATTTATTTTTGTACTTTTGGGAAGGGTCTATAGGGTGTTCAGCTTCTCACTACTAGATTGGACTCCTAGTGATCTGCCTATTCACAGCCTCCCAAGAGCTAGAATTACAGGTGCACGCCACCACGCCCAGTCTCAATTGCTGTCTCAGTGTGCCCTGGGGGCGGGGCCTGGGAATCCAATCCTGGCCCCTGCACCTGCTTGCAGGCACTTTAATCTGTTAAGCTATTTGGCTGGCCCTAGATTATTGCAGCATTAGTGTAGATGCTTGTGTAGAACATTACAACATAAGTAGATCCTAAATAAAGCTTCATATACAATGAATGGACAATATTTAGATTAAAAACCAATTAAGATCCACAATAATTTTACCTATTACAATTACAAGGAAAAATATTATGCATAAATTTTATCAAAGGAAGGCCAATACAAATATACGTAAAGTTCATAGTAGTAAAATTCATATCACGAATAAGGTAAAATATTTTCTTAATAGGAAGCTATGGTATTATATTCATGGTGCTACATGTACTCATATAACATATACGTGAGATATCTAGAAAATGCAGCAATATGGATGGAAAATATTGTAAACATAATTCTTCAATGCTTCAACAAGAATGACATATTTCTCATGAATTTTTTTGTTTTAAAAAGTTCATTAAATTCAAGTATAGTTCTCATACTAAATTTGGTATAGAGTTGGATGAAAAAGTAAGATTTTATATTGCATGGTTTTGACCAAGATTAACTGCATTTGTCTATCTATTATCAAGACAATACCATTTTTCATTCTGTCTATATATTTATGTGCTCCTAAAATTCATGAAATAAATCAGCTTCAAAAATTAAAATAAAGGCCTGGGGAGATGGCTCAATGGAATAAGCACTTCCCTCACAAGCACAAGGGCCCGAGTTCAATCCCCGGTTCAGCCAAAAAAAATAATAATAATTAAAATAATTATTTCATTTTCTTCTTTTTTCAAATGAAATAGTGTTATCTCTACATATAATAAATTCATTGTATTTATATGACCAAATGAAGTGCCAACTTCATTATGGAAGGCAGGATATTTATGTCAGAAAAACACAAGTGCAAATTCAGTTGCATTTCAGTGTTTGAACAACCCACAGATTGGTAAAAGTTTTTAAATCAGACCTTCTACTCATGCCCAAGATATGGTATAAATAAATAAGGATAATTCAATATTTTATGAAAAGTAAGTGTTGAAAAAAACAAGTCTGTCCTCCTCTTTTGGATCATTTTGCTCTGGTCCTGAGTAGCACAGTGCTTTTGTTAAACATGCATGGGACCTTGGAGCAAGAGAAAAGGAGAGGAATAGAAGAGGGACACAGAGCACAAGAGGGGAGATATCTTTTTTCTTTAGAATTGTCATAGACCCTTAGAGAGTGAAATTCTCTGTTGAATTTCATAAGTGCAATTACTTTAAAAAATGCTGAAGTCATCACTATCAACCCAATATAGTGTTTTTCTTCACTCCTTTTAAATATAGTAAGTTTTAAGCCATGACAGTTTAGCAACAGTATACCTGTCACAATCACAAAACATCTGTATAGGTAATGAGATTTAAAAGTTCTCAAACATCCAAATTCAAGGATATATCTCCTGTCCTCTACTCTAATTTTTATTTTCCTTCATTACACACATTAGGATGTTATATATATATACATATATATATATATATATGTATATATATACATATACATATATATATATATAAATTAGAGTAGAGGACAGGAGATATATCCTTGAATTTTTTCATATATATGTATATATTTTTAATATATATATATGTATATATATATACATATACATATATATATGAAAAATACAAGCACAGAAATGCTGTCATTTCTTTGTTAATGTACATTGGTTCATCATGCTGCTTACCTGCTAATTTATGGTCTGAATTTCATTACACTGAGTCAGATGTAAGAAGATAGTGACAGCACAGGTATATTCTTTTTCATCATATGTTTCTAGGGAATCTGAAGAGCCTTAATGCCTCCTTGAACTTTATCAGGCTTACAGTAGGCTGCTTGCTTACTCCGGGCTTGGACCTCCCTTTACTTAGTGTTTTTTGTTGTTGCTGGTTTTTTTTTTTTTTTTTTTTTTTTTTTTTTTTTTTTTTTTTTTTTTTTTTTTTTTTTT
>PVKA01003720.1:0-61546 GCA_004027165.1 Ctenomys sociabilis | reverse complement strand
GTTCAGAAGGGTTCCAAAAGGGAAGGCCTAATTCCAGACAAGCCAGGAATAATTCAGTGGGCTGAGCACCTCCGTTTGCCCACTGACATCCTCTCGTCTTCTGTACCAGCTTCTCACAGCACAGCCTTAATGTTCTTGCATACTTCATTTCAACAGTGCAAAACAGCTAAATATTGTGAAACTCATTTTACCCTGGAAAAATAACAACTGAAGTACGTTTATGGACAAATTTTATCGCCACAAGTAAGTGATAAAAATACAGACTCAGATGATAACCACTGGTAATTATTGCCAAGAAATTCCTTTGAAATAATCAGGATCAGAATCCTCTTAATTGCATTTTAACAGGGATGTCCCCATGAGGGTACTGGCCAAGGTAATCAATCCGAAGAATTCCATGTCATTTAACTTAACAGCAACTCCTACTTTTCTTCTTTTTTTGAGAGTGAATGAAGACAGAGGAGTCACAGATAGTCTTTATGGCATAAATCCAGGTTATTTTGATAAACACTTATTGATCATTGTGGGAGTTGGAGTCAGCCCAAGGTCTTCCAACTGAGATCACATAAGGCATGACTCTCATAGCTGAAATATAATCTTCTCTTCTGAGTATTTTACTGTCTAGTGTAGTAAAATAAATCATTATACACACATGCAAAGGAAAGAGGAACTCCTAAGCTTAATCTGAGCATCAGTGGAAAGCTTACCCAGAGAAATCCCAGCTAAATATATCTCTAGTTGGGTCTCCATTGAGCATGAATTAGTCAGACAATGGAAAAGAGAAAGTACTGAAACATGACACCAAACTATTTCCATCAATGTCAAGATGGTATTGTCAAGTGGAATTAGTTAAGAAAGTACAGGGAAAGTGGGTGTCTCTATATTTCCCCAAAGTCTCCTGCAAGATTTGGGGTAGTAACTAGATTACTGGGATCCCATAAACATCAGAAGGTTGATTCATGAAAGAATTTATACTTGAAGGTGGTGTTAGGTGATTTGACCTGGTTAAAAGAGGTCAAAGCTACTAGACTATGTATGTATGTATGTATGTATGTATTTAACACATACATATTTTAGAACATATTTAGTATGTTCTCAGGCTTGTAGTGATCCTACCGTTTCAGCCTCCCCAGTGCTGAGACTATACGCATACACCACCACACCTAGTTTTGGGGGCCAGCATGGTGGTGGCATACGTGATCGAGCCCCAGTCCACACACTTCCCGGGAAATGCTAACACTACTGGACTATCTCCCCAGTGCTTGCTGCACCTTTTCTCTTCCCTTCCCTCGAGCCTTCTTGGTCTCCATAAGGTAGGCAGATTCCCATCGCTGTGCCTTTCTACTATGCCATTTCTGCCTTGGAAACAGCTAACCGCAGACTGAGTCCATGGAAAACTTGAGTCAAAACAGAACTGTCCTACTTTAAGTTCCAAGTGTGAAGTATTTCTCCCAGTGTATCATATACATACAGTATTAGAAAATGAAAGTTGGGGCAGGGAGTGTGGATTGAACATGTGAATTCAGGATCCAGCAAAGCTTTTCTTGATTTATTCACAGAAATAGGAAAAAGAAGCATTAACATAGATAGAAAATGGTGAATATGAGAAGGAATTGTGGGTACCCATCACATAAGTGGCAGGGAGATTAGGAATCCACAAGTGAAATGCACACACAGTAAACAGTGTGACACAATGCCAGACAACCAGTACTTCTTGCAAATTGTGGCTTATAAACAATATGCATTAACTCCACTAAACTGAATAAATGTTCTCACCGGGTATGGGAATATTGAGTCACTGTTGAACTGTGCTTCAAATGTTTCACTAGAGCCTTGCTGAAAACAAACTGAAGTATGTGGGTGTTTTCAGCAAAAGAGAAATTTTGGAGATGCTAAGTGCGGTCAAGTTCTGTATGGTTAATAAAAGGCTGTTTTCATTCCAGGAAAAACAAAGCAAAAGAAGATAGCATTCTTGAGCGCCAGATTTTGAGGTCAAAGTAAATGAAACTTAGGAGGCACTGATGGAGCAGAGTAGCTCTTGAGAAAAATGGGATGCAATCAAATGTAAATATAAAAGAGCACCCTTGGTGAAGGAAAGAAGTGCCTTGCCTTTTGGGAAGTAGATACCAAGTGAAGCTAGAGTGGAGATAAACAAAGATGTCAATAAATTTGAAATAGAATAGATGACAGCCAAATTATTTTATGTCAAACACCACTAATTATACACTTCAACATGTTGTGATGTGATGGGCTGGCCAAATAGCTCAGCATATTAAAGTGCCTGCAAGCAGGCTCAGGGGCCCAGTGCTCGATCCCCAGGCCTGCTCTGCTGACCCCAACCTTGGGGTTTGCTGAGACGTAAACAGAGACTGGGTGTGGTGGTGTGCACCTGTAATTCCAGCTCCTGGGAGGATGTAAACAGGTGGATCACTATGAGTTCCATCGAGCAGTGAGACCCTGAACACCCTGTAGACCCTTCCCTAAAAATATGAAAAGGAAAAATATAGGTTGTGATTGATAATAGGAAAATTAGGGGTAAGAGACTTAAGGAGATGGTTACATGATAATCTGATAAGATACAAGGTAGAAATATTGGAGAGTTTACGCAAGGACAGACAAAACTGCTATTGAATGACACTGAATATTAAATAATGCAAATTGCACATAACACATCATCCTAGGCCTCTCTTCTTTGCCCTGGTTAGGTAATCCGGAGATTTCTGTGATAACCTGTCATGAGCATATTGTCTGTGCCTGAACCCAAAGTTCATGTTCTCCATTCTCAGCTGTCCATCCTCTCAGTGCTCCCTGTCCCCTGGAGAACTGGCCTCTCCTTCCTCTTGGGGATGGTCACCTTTGTAAGATGCTGTTTCCCTCCAGATACAAAGGAGTATGCTATCATTTTTTTCTAGTCATTACTTTGCCTGCTTTCAACAAAGACAAAAAAAAAAAAAAAAAAAACTTAGTTCTCTTTAAGTTTTCCACTTTATAGTTAACAACTAGGAGGAAACAGGCAGCGCATTAAACCAGGTAAGTCCTACACACACCACTAAATGGCAGTAAGTGGCTTGTAATTACTGATGGCCAGGAAGGCATCACTGCTAGATGCTACCCCAACTTTCTCCTTCTATTCTTATTATCCAGAGGGCACCTCATCAAAGGTTATACTTTCTGTTCTCTCATTTACTTTAAATTGAAGCTTGAAGACATAATCAAGGCAGAACTACAGGTGCTCCCTGGTCTCAAGTGGGCTATTTGCATGCCAAAGTGTCTCTGAATGCGAGGTGAGGACTTTTCTAAGGGCTTTGAGCTTCTTCCTGGAAAGTTCACTTTTTGTATTTGCTTCACAGTGTGTTTCACTAGAATTGCCTGTTTATTACCAGGAAGATTTGTCAAGTGAATGTGTCCAGCTGCGATTTCCAGACATGTAAGCTTGATCTCTTGTGGCTGCCCTAGGAAACCTCTCAGCAGAAATGCATCAGGCCTAAGTAAACAATTAAGCTAATTTAGCCTATGAAAGGATGAAAATAAAATTCAAAAATTAAGACAGTGCAGAAAACTATTGATACAAGTCGGCGTGTTGTATATGAAAGTCTATTCCTCTAAGAGTCCAGTGAGCTTTTACCTTTCAAATGGACATTCTTAATCCCAGATTTTACATACCTACTAGAAAAGAGTGAGGTTAGTTTAGTTTATTAAAACAAATGGGAATTAAACAACTTTTCCCTTTTCACAAAAGCACTGTATCAAACACACTTTTCTTTATAGTTATTATAAAATCAAAGTAAACATTCATTTCAATGTTACATATCTTACACAACTCAAATGGTTGCTTTACACAAATGTTTATCAAATATTCAGGAAATAGGTGACTAAGTTAATACATAATTCTTTTTTAACGGCAGAACTGGGGATTGAACTAATCGTTTATTCTACAGAGCCATCTCCCCAGCTCCTCATTCTTGAGAAATTATGATTCATTGAGGAAAAAAGAGAAAAATTCATGTAAGTCCAAATACAAAAATATATAAATGAAGGAGAAAGAAAGGAAGATAGTTGGAAAGCAGAGGGCCAGCAGAAGGACTGACGCGGCAATGAAGTAAAGATGAAAAAGAAAAGATCTCAAGAGAGGAGGAAAAAAACAGATATGGGAAGAAAAAGCAGCAACTCAAACCATAGCGTTGCCCTGAGCCTGGTCACCCAAATATGGAAGTCAGCACTCATTTCAGAGAACACAAAATTCCACAAAGAATATAAAAATAAAATAAGCTTTAACATTGTATATAGGAAGAAGATACATTTTCTAAGTATTCGAAACCTCAAATGTTCTGCTACAATTTTTAAAATAAAATTTATAGTAAAGGAAGTACCTAGTTTTGAAAAATATATTACTGGATAAAAATTTCCTGCCCCCCTGATAATACCTGGTCTATGGAAAAGAGCAGTTAATGCTTTAATTTGTTTTATCTCCTTGTTTTCAATTGTTTTTCTTTTTTTGTCTTAATTTCTAATATATTTCTTTTTTTTCCTTTCTTCTTCTAATTTTACATACATATATCTGGTAAGAAGAATAACTGGTTGGAAGACAATGTAACAACAAATATTATGAAGTTCATGTTACTGTTTGAGTGAAAATCTGTATCACTTCTAATTTTTCAGTTTTAATTCTAATTTTCACTCTCTTTAAAAAATAAAAACGACCCTGCATGTATACCTCTTTTAATGAAAAATGCATTAGTGGCATTATGTTTGTCATTTGTCATTCTATAATCTGACATACTTCAGTTAAGAATAAGTTTTGAAACAGCACTCTGAGGCCTGCTGAGATACTGTAGTGTACCTGGAATACTTTGTTATCCACTAAGACTTAAGTGATGGTTCATGACATTGTTACCTTCAAACTATTAGATGCGCAGCAACGATGTTAGTAGAGATTTAATTAAATCAGTCATATTTAGGCTTGGACTATTTTTGCTTTCTTTCAGAGACTGATGTTTTTAGACTTACTTTGATTTTATATATGAGGATATATATTTTTTTCAGTTATTTGTTCCTGTTGAAAACATTCCTTGTGTACCATCCATGAAAAGACAAAGTGTAATGCAAGGATGTGACAATCACTTTTAATAAGTTTGATATTATCAAGCTTATTCAACTCTTCCACTAATTTTCACTCAGAGAATACTATAAAAATCTGTCTCAGTAAATTTTATCAAGTCTAAAAGGCCTCTGGTATCTCAGGCACTTGCACTTTATTGTGCCAGTTTTCCTAAACTAGATCTATAATAAAATTTTTATAAAAATCCTCAAGAACGTAAACCTGTGCTCATTTGGTAGTTTGTCAATTACTTGGTTCCTACGGCTAATAAAGAATAATTCATCCAGGAGTTAGTGATGTTGCTCAGTTGACAGAATCTCGTCTCCACCTATCCCTACCTATAGCTATGCTACTCAAATGTGCATAGAAGACAGAGTGAACATGGAGCTGTCACCGGCGTGAACAGTTGCCTGGCTCACGACAGCTTCCTAGACTTGTCTCCTTATGAAAAGAAAGACCTTTGGTTGAGAAGAATATCTACCACGAACACTGCACACTAGTAATCTTTTAAACTGATGTAATAAACTTGTACAGTAATTAGTGTCATGGATTGTTACAAATGAGGGAAAGGAAGGTCAAAATGATTAAGTCACCTGCTCAACGTCATACACCTGTTCCATGCTTGTTTTTCTTACTGAACTTTGATTTATTTGACTACAGAGCCCAGCCCTGTTCTACTCTTCCTCCCAGGAGGGAAGAATAACAAACTTCAAAGACAGGAAGTGGGAAGCAGCTAATAGATCCCCATCTACACCCCCAAAGCATGCTTGCTTTATAAATAATAGATAGGCATTAAAAACTTTAATGAACTTTCTACTTTTAATGTTTGACATAATTCAGACCTTACCACAGAATTATTGAGGCAACAGTGATAATTCTAATTAGAAATTCACCTCCTGCTCTTGAGGGTCATTGTACAATTCTGCTTATTAATTATATAACTTTCCTCCTCAAACTGACAGTCTTCTACGGGACTAAGGTAGAGCAGACCTTGTAGGGTAGTGAGAAGCAGGGTATCATTAAAAACAGCATTCAAGGAGTTAAAGATGGGCAGAAATTTATCAGAAGTAAACTGATTTATTCAGTCATCATTGGGTGTTCTCTCATTTGTAATTTTAAGCACTCCAGGTGATATAAATGAAGTAACATTTGAGATTTCCTTAAGCGTTCACAAGATATTGAAGAATAGGGATGGGGCTTTCTATAAAATGTTCTTGTGCGGTCCCCACAAGCCTCATTACGTGAAGATTCTTGGATGAACTTTTCCATCTATGAAATAAGAGCCAGAATCCTCTTACTTCTTTCCTTTAGCATAATGAATCACCGTAGGAAAAGCATTGAGTGCTTTTTACGTGTCAAGCACTATATTAACCAGCACAGAAATTATTATCCTGATTTCACGTAGCATGGAACTGACTCCTAGAAAGGTTAAGGTATTTGCTCAAGGTCACACAGTTAATAGGGAGGAGACCAAGTATTGAAACACAACCTATATCACAGCAGCTCGGATGCTCGCTGAACTACTTAAGCCAATTAATGACAACATGTACCACAGAGCTCTGTCTGTTTCAACAGTGAAAGAGCCAATTCATCACAATGGAGCCAGGTTATTTTCAGAACCACAGAATTCTGGAGCCATAGCTGGTTTGTAAATTATTATTCTAGGAACTTCAAACTTTGAAGATAATGTGCACATGTGAAGAAATTCTCCAAGTGCCCTGAAGTAAATGCAGTATCTACTTAGCTAATTCATAACACTTCCCCATTTGCCAACATCTACTCTGAGAATGCTGGTCTGCCTTTGGTAACTCCCCACTACCTTGCATAATTCATATTCTATCCAATCAGTTGAGATCTTGTGGTTTCTCTGTGCTCTGTTTCACTGTGCTCATACGTTGTTAACTGTCCTCTTCTCCTTACTTCTGGAGGAACTAACCAGGGCCTAAACATGGAGGATTCTCAGAAAGGGGATTTTTCTCAATGCTCTGTTCAAATGAATCTACCATGGCCATTAACCACTAATTATGGGTCCTACACTGATGCTTTAAGAAACAGAGTAACGAGGTCACATAAGCATACACAAATATTATTGTATACCAGTGTTATGCTTAATTATTCAACTTACACAAAGTATAAGATGGAAAGGTAGTTAAATGTGTGAGATTAAGTCTTATTTTTATCTCATGTAGTCACCCCAGTTACTTACCTGCAACAAGTGAAATTCGGACAGTCAAAAGCGACTTACACTGAAGTTACCAGATGCCATATATCCCATCTTCCCTGTCTCAGGTCAGAGGAACTGCCCATCTCCCTGCCCTCAATGCTCTCCATGCCTTCAGAGTTAATGAAGGCTTCCCCTCCGCCTTATCCCCTCTCTGCTGGGATACACCACCACCACCATGCTGCTGCTGCACAAACCTATCAATGCTAAAACACAAGATATATGCAATGAAAGACTTGAGTCATATGCAACAAAAAGGGATTCACTATATAAGCTGACTAATAACCAGATTTAAACTCTTGTTTTACTTTACTCATAGAATTTCTTTCTTTTTTTGTGTACTCAGTACAGGACCTGCAGGGTCTCACTAGACAGATCAGACTCGTAGTGATCCTCCTATTTTCAGCCTCCAGGCATTGGCATTGCAGGCACATGCCACACTGGCCAGTCTCAGTCTCCATCTCAGTAGGTTCTGGGGATGGGGCTGGCAGGGCATGCCCGGAATCAAACCCTGGTCACTGTGCTCTGTCTAAGCAGGCACTTTAATCCACTGGGCTATTTGGCCAGCCCCTTACTCATGGAATTGCTGTTGAAGCTAGTAGTATAGAAAAATTGATGTTTTTTATTTGGTACTTTATGAAATTAAAAGAATGTTACTATGGTGTATCCTTCAACATTATCATCTCGTTTCACATCCACTTAAAACACAGTAGTACTTAATAGTTAACAAACTTTTTCATATACTTCATTTTATTGATTCCTCATAATCAACACAGAGGTAATATTATTAACTCACGAACAGCTCAATTGCCCCCAGTCAATGAGTTAGCCAGCAACCTGATCTCTATCTGCTATCAATGACTGAGAATCAAAATCAAATTTTAGAGAGATTTTTACTTTGTATTCTGTAAAACGGATATTTGTTGGCACAGTTCCTGTATCACAGTAATCACTTAATAAATTAAAACAACTATAACTTTTCTTCAGGAGATAATGAGATAATGAAGTACTAAGAAAAACTTGAAGTTCAGGCTGCAAGATGAAAAACAATACTTTTATTTACAATTTATCTATGTAGATACAAATTTTTAAAAATGTAATTTGTATAGGGTCTACAGGGTCTCACTACACAGATCAGACTCAGAGTGATACTCCTGTTTTCAGCTTCCCAAGTGCTGGGATTACAGGTGTGCACCACCATACCAGTCAGAATCACGGTTTCAGTGGGCGAAGCCAACACCGCACACCAGGGAGTGAACCCCAGGCCACTGCATTCTGCCAAAGCAGGCACTTTATAGTCTTCTAAACTATCACGCTGGCTAGATACAATTTTACTAATTAATGAATTAAATTATTAATTTATTTATTTTGGTACTGGGGATTGAACTCAGGACATTGCACTACCAGGCAAGCACTTATTGTACTGAGCTATCTCCCAAGCCCAAGATATGCTTTCATAAGCAGCTAAATCCATATATGTATAATTTACAAAGTTATTAAATTTTGCATATATAGTGTGCATATGTTATCACATATAAATTTATAAAACATATGTAGATATAAAAACTACAAAGATATATACAATGAAGCATATGTTTTTGAGCTTTTAACATTTTCATATATAATTTTTCTTATAATAAATGATAAATATTTTAACTAATAACAGGTATATATGGCTTCAAAAGTTTAATGTCATTAGTATTTGCAACACATGCCCAGTTAAAGACAGCTTAATACTCTTGATATTATTTTTATACAATTCACTCTACATAAAAAACAAAAAAGTTTATAAATGATTAGTTAGAAACAGAAATATTAAACAAGGTAAAATTTTCTCAGTATTCATATACTAAAATGTTTATAAGGTTATTAGAATTAAAGGCCAATATCAATCACTGAGAAAATTGTTTAATAGTCCTTTCACCTACTTTTCTGGCAGTACAACACACAGATGGACATATACATTCCAAAATGTGCCAGGTTATTCTGTATTTTATGATTTTGAACTGAACCACCTCATTACATTGTATATTTTGAGTTGTACGTGGTGTCAGTTTAGGATTGTTACATATCTGAATTTTGGTATTCTTATTCTTTTGGTTGTTGTATTTTTTGGGAAGGGTCTTAGGGATAGGCCTGGGGATTGAATCCCCAGCTGCTATGCCTGCCTCCAGGTGCTTTAGTCTGCTGAGCTATTTGGCCAACCCTTGGATATTCTTAGATATCCAAATTTTTTCACATTATTTTTCTTGAACTTTTAAATGAGGGGCAATATCCTGGGATTTTATATGTGGATATATCAACATTTTCACCACAAAGTAACAAAAAATGTGTGGAGCTGAATACTAGTTTTAGGATACTGTTCATGTGACAGGAGCATGGATGTATTACAGCCGAATATTATCTGAAATAACACAGATGTTCTGTTATATTGCCAGGCATGGTGATACATGTCTGTAAACATAGCCTTATGGGAGAAGGAGGCAATGGAATCCTGAGTTTAAGTTCTTACTAAGCAATTTGGCCCTATCTCACAATAATAATACAAAAGTATATATGTAAATGTAGTGAGTAATGCAGTTCAGTGTTAGAATGGCCCTTGGCTCAGTCCCCAGTCCCACACAATCATGCACACATGAACACCCAAAGGCAACCCTTCTTCACCTGCTGACAACCTTGGAACCAAATGGGAGGTACTGGGGGATTATTTTTATTGATAAATACGTTAAAAGATTAAAAATTAGTTGGAGATCTTAACATTAAGAAAACAGTTTCTTCATTGGCAACGAAATAGACCTGAGGATCAGTGGAATAGATTAGAAGACGCAGAGCATCTACGAACACACTCAGCCATCTGATCTTTGACAAAGGGGCCAAAAAAGCTTACTAGAAGAAAGATAGCCTCTTTAAAAAATGGTGTTGGAAAACCTGGCTTTCTACATGCCGAAAACTAAAATTTGACCCAGCTCTATCACCATGCAATAAGCTAAAGTAAAAATGGATTAAAGATCTAAACATTAAAACAGAAACACTCAATCTCCTGGAAGAGAAAGTAGGAGGAACTCTTGAAGACATAGGGGTAGGCAAAGAGTTCATCAACAAACATATATTTGCATGGGAAACACTTGAAAGATCAACAACTGGGATCAACACTTCTTGAGGAGCTTCTGCACGTCAAAAGAAATTGTCAACAAAGTGAAAAGACAACCCACAAATTTTGAAAAAATCCTAACTAATAAGGAATCAGACAAAGATCTGCTGTCTAGAATATATAAAGAACTAAGATACAACAGGGCCCTCAAATTTAAAGACCCAGTTCAGAAATAGGCATCTGAGATAAATACAAACTTCTAAGAGGACAAAATTAAAGAAGCGAAAAAATGCTCCACATCACTAGCCATCTGTGAAATGCAAATTAAAACAATACCAAGATACTATCTCACTCCAGAAAGAATGGCTATCATAAGGAAATCAACCAACAACAAATATTGGAGAGGTTGTAGGGAAAAGGGAACACTTCTCCACTGCTGGTGGGAATGTAGACTGGTACAACCATTGTAGATATCAATGTGGAGACTCCTCAGAAGAGTAGGACTGGAAATCCCATTCAAGCCAGCTATCCCCCTACTGGGAATTTTCCCAGAGGAACTGAAAACATTATATCATAGTGATTATGTGTACCTATGTTTATAGCAACACAATTTGTGAGAGCAAAATCTTGGAAACAACCAAGATGTCCGTCACATAGGGAATGGTTGAAAAAGATGTGGTATTTCTATATAATGGAGTATTACTCAGCTATTAAGAATGATAAGTTTGAAGCATTTATACTGAAGTGGATGCCACTTGAACATATACTCATAAGTAAAATAAACAAGACACACATGTGCAAATATTGTATAGTCTCCCTAGTACAAGAAGACAAAAGAAGAAATACAAATAGAAATGTACAGCAACTAAAAACAATCGAGTCAGATAGTTCGGGCAAAATGAATGGCATGTGCTGCAGGGCACTAATCAGCTTTTCTTCTGGATGGTTAACAACCTAAGTTCACAGATCAAAATTGGAGAAATAAAAGAGTCACAAGGCCAGCCAACATTTTGGCCCTAGCCTGTCAAGGTCAGCGAAGACTCAGGGCATAGGAGAACCTGTACTGTAACATCATGAAACTCAGTTGTGCCCCAAATTTTCTGATCAAGGAGATTATGGAGCCACAGAGGAAAGAGATGGATGATCTATAGTGTGTCTGGGGAGAGTCACATGGAGAGAAAACTTTCTCTCAGGCTCTAATAGAGAGCAAACTGATCAAGCATTAGCCATGACTCATTCGCATGGATGACATAAACGATCTACAGAGTATGGTACAAGATTACAGGATAAACCCTGAGGGGACTTCATTGACTTCATCAAAAACAAAAGCTACATCTTTTGGTATATAGGTCATGATCTATCTCGGTCTTAACCATCCCTCAGAAAAGCATAAAAATGAGGTGTATAACATGGGGCCATAATAATAAGTTGAGCTGTAAATGGCTATAGTCAACAATTTCTTCAGATACTCACTATTATTGTGGAATGCTGGACTGTGTTGGATTGCGTCACCGAGTTCAGCCACCTAAATTGTTTTAATGACAATGGAGTGCTTATCTTTGACAGTTCTAGCCAAAAATAAAGGGTATAAAAGGAAGAATCATGATGTGTGTGTGTATAGACAGTTCAGTTAGGATAAATATGCCATGCTTCTGCATAACTCTATGAGAAGCAAGATTTGCACTAATAGTGGTTGGACAAGATATTATGTTGGCTTCTAGTACTATGGACTAACACTAGGGAAATAACAAGGTAGAAAGTATTAATTATTGAATCTGTGATATAATTCAGTTATAAAAATAAGATCAATATATAGCTACACTTTTTCAGTCACAGATTAGAGACATCTGCTGTAATAATGTCTGTACGTATAATATCATGTATGCATCTTGTATGACACCGAAACATTATGAAAACACTTTGCAGTATGTTAATTTATCGAATCTATCCTGTTAATTTGTCTTGAAACTGTCTCATTGCTATTTGTTCTTCAAAAAAAAATAATAATAGTAATAAAAGTAATAGTATTTTGACAGGATTTATCATGTCTGAATCTTATGAATAACCACTAAGAAAATAATAGTATGCAATGTATTAATTATTGAAACAGTCTTGTTAATTGGTTTTGAAAGTATCTCATTGCTATTTGTTTGTCAATAAAATTAATAAATTAAAAAACAAACAAAAATAAGTCTCTTAATTTCAAAAACATCTGGATCATATGTTTTATTATCAAATTTGCATTCTATTTTTTTACAGAACAGATACAATGAAGAGAAAAAACTATATAATCATGTAAAATATTATTCCATATCTGTATTATTTTAAATACTCTAAAAAGGAATGATAACCAGCCTCCATTAAGGAGCAAGATGGCCTAAGAATTGGAACTGGTATGGCCCCCGTACAAGTAATCTGATACCTCAGAGAAGTTATTCTTGCTCCACTTACAAGTAAGATTAGAAAAAATGTAACAGAAACATTTAGGAAAACAATAGAGGAAACAGATACAATCATGCCTTGAATGATGGAGAAAATACAGAAGCATCTACAATATTAGAAGAAATTCATTCTGCATATTCATAAATATTAGGTTGGTTTTTCTGTTTCCTTTGAGACTCTAAATAAAGCATCATACATGGTACAACATTTTGGGGAAGTACTCAAAAATGGAAAAAGTTTTAAATCTTTCTCTTTTGCCTTCCTGTTTCATCTGTCTTACTCTCTTCCTACCAGATTAATGCCACAAGCACTTAGTATTCACACCTCCAAGCAGATAACAGTAATAACTTTTCTGAGCAGGCCTAGGTCTATATCCAGATAAAATAAAGTAGAACAGACTTCAGATATCCTTAACTGTACCTTTGGCAGTTCAGCTGCATCACACCTTTTGGTCACCCTTTTGCTTGGTTGAGTAGGCTCTCAGTTTGTTACATGAGCTAGATCTGATCTCAGGCTTTCTTCTGGTGACTGCGACGTAGCTTAGATCATAGCCATGTGCCAGCAAACCCAGAACAATGTCTCATTTTCCTGCAGCGTCACCTTTTAAAGCAAATCATGACTCACCATTTTGTTAAAGTCTCCAAAGATGTACAGCTGTATATGTTGTATTTTACTATGGTTTCTAATCACTGATCACTGTTATTAAAGTTTGACATCTTCACTCTTCGCATTTTCAGTCATATGTATATGCACACACACACATATTATATATATATATATAATATATATATATTATATATATATATATGAATCTATCTTTTTAAAAATCAATGATTATAATTATAAAATGTCTTGTGTGTATTAGACTAAATAAATATTGGGTCTTTCCCTGACTTGATCAGACCAAAGCTGAAGATGAATACAACACAAAATATGAAAAGAAAGAATGGCAACCGGTGGTAAAAATGAAGTCTGATCCCCAACACTTCTCCCCTCTTTGGATTTGCATCTGTTTGAATATACCTCCTACTTAAAAAGTATAATGAGAGACTACTGGATCATTATTGCAACCTAATCATTCCTTTTATTTTCTTCATAAAGGATCTTTTTTCTGTTTCCTAGAGCTCCTTTCTCTCAGTAGCATAAGGGAATGCCTGCGTGGGCTGAAGCCATCACATAACAGGAAGCATCAGAATCCTCAGTGAATCCTTGTACTCTTCTAAGGGTCTTTTGAACAGAGCAAATGCTGCAGAGTTGCTTACTCTGTGGTAGCATGTAGGTAAATGCCACACGAATGCTTTAAAGGTGCATTCTCTTTTCTCAAATAGAGTGAACCAACATTGTTCAACCAAAGACTCAGCATCAAAAATTTCACAGGTATGTAAAACAATATCTTATAAGCACTGACAAAGTACAATTTGACATTGATGCCATGTGTAAGCATAAATGTGCTGTGCAAATTGATTATGCATATATACATGGTGAAACTGTATATCAAAAATATACATTAAATCACCACCCTGCAGTAGTACATATCTTGTTCCCTTAAAAAAAAATGAAAACAGGGAAAGCAAGATAGCTCAGCAGACTAAGCACCTGCCTAAGCAAGTGCAGGAGAGAAGGTTAGATTCCCAGTGTGAAATGCTGCACCAGTCCTGCCCCCAGGTGCACTAAGCTGGTCATGGGGAGTGGTTATGGTGGTGCACACCTGCAATCCAAAGCCAGGGAGGCTGAACATAGGAGGATCACGATGAGTCCCAACTGCGCTGAGAGACCATACACAAAATTAATTAATTCATTAATTAAAGAAATAAAATATTAAGGAACAAATTAAGAATCATTTCCCTTTTATTAGTTCACAAATGAAAAATGGTTGCTAAGCATGGTTTCACATGCGTACTTGAGCTTGGGGCAAAAGGAGCACAAATTGGAAGAGAGCCTGAGGATCTTATGTCAATCCTGTCCCAAAAATAAAATTTAAAGGACAGAAATATAGCTAACTAGTGAAGTGCACAGGTAGCGTGTGCAACACTCTGGGTCTAACTAAACCAGTCTACCCATGTTTCTATGTTAATAAATGTAAATAAATTTTGGCCATGCTATTATGCGTCTGTTCTCAACATGGCCCTCCAATCTGGGATTAGGTACACTAAACCAATCCTGTGAGTTTGATTAATTATTGCATCACTTTACACCAGCTATCTAGGAGCTATGATTAAAGGAAATACAGTGCATATGCCCCCCACCCTTTGTCATTCAATGAAAGGGCAGAGGAAGAAAACGACTACAGTATGTCCAGATCTTTCTCCACGTGATGGATGGGTCTTCCCCAAAGTCAAAATGACTGTTAAAGATGAATGTTTTTAAATTGATTCGGGACACTGGGGGATTTCCACAATTTTAGAAAGTGAAAATAATGTTGGGATATGTGTGTTCAAGGCAACAATGAATATGGTAATTAATAGCAAAGTGTCTTTTAGTGTAACAAATTTCAAGCATCTACTATATTTCTCAACTACATGTACCATGTATTATTAATAAAAATCCTGAAGTTGCTCCTTCACCCTCAAGTATTCTGGAATGAACAGTAAATTTTATAGTTACAAAAAGGAATCCATGGGCCTGCCAGATAGCTCAGTGGATTAAAGTGCCTGCTTAGGCAGAAGACAGGAACAGGGGTTTGATCCCAGGTGTGCTGTGCCAGCCATGCCCCGAGTGTGCTGAGATTGGGATTGAAATTAGGTGTCCTGGTGTGCCCATGTAATAACAGTACTTGGGAGGCTGGAAACAGGAGGATCACTATGAGTACAGTCTGTATAGTGATACCCTGTAGACCCTGTACTAAATACAAAAAAAAAATAAATTAAATAAAACAAGGAATTCATGTTTGATAAATACATGTTGGAGGACCTATTCAACAAATATCTTTCAGAATTTAGTTATGTGTTTGCAAAAGATTGAACCTGGACTCTTATCTCTCACCACGTGCTATATTATACTTAAAATGATCAAACATACAAGCATTAAAACTCAAGGTTTTTGTTTTCTTTTTCTTTCCTTTGTTTTTTTTTTCCTTTTTTTTTTTTTGTTTTTATGAAATCTGACTAGAATCCCTTTCTCTTCTACCAATATCTTCCCTAAATCATTGTGCTCAAACAAAGCAAAGTGATGTTTCTCATAGTAAATTAGTGACTAATACATTTTAAACGAAAATCATAAAAAATAGAGGCTGACCATATTAATATGTTTTGCTGCTGGTGTAATAAACTAAATAACACTTCTTAATTTGAGTCCTAATTAGCTACCTCATTAGGTCTTAAGTGGTCTAATAAAGGACAAATTTTAAAGAAATGTTTCTTGTTTCCAACTTGATTATGTCCAACAATATATTACCTATTAGTTTTTCCCATGTTTTAAAAATATCCTTCAATCTAAATACA
This sequence comes from Ctenomys sociabilis, assembly GCA_004027165.1. Classification (NCBI taxonomy): domain Eukaryota; kingdom Metazoa; phylum Chordata; class Mammalia; order Rodentia; family Ctenomyidae; genus Ctenomys; species Ctenomys sociabilis. Next base: position 45,254 of record PVKA01003720.1, on the reverse strand, counting down.
GTTTTATTTCTTTCTGATTCAAATAATTACTGTATTTCTTATATTTACACCTTCTCAATCAACTATAGAATAATCCTGTATTTTTAATTGTTATGACAATGTACAGGATAGCAGTCTTACTATTTTATTTTTTAATATTTTTAATTTTATTTATTTATTTATTTATGAATTTAGTACAGGGTCTTGCTATGCAGCTCAGACTCATAGTGATCCTCCTGTCCCAGACTCGCCAGCACTGGGATTACAGGCATGCATCACCATGCTCAGTTTCAGTGGCCTGCACAATGTGCCTGGGGTTCCAGGGCTGGTATAGCATGCAGTACCTTGGATGGAACTCAGGTCCTTACACTTGCCAAGCAGGCACTTAGACCACTGGGCTATCTTTCCAGCCCCAGTTTTACTATGTTATACATCTTTAATGTACAGTCTTGTGCAATTCAGTATTCGTGTGGCAGTAATGCCATTGCCAACATCTATGTCAAGAAATTTTACATCATCTGACACTTAAATATTACATTGTTTCTTCCTTTTATCCCCTGGTAACCAATATTCCATATTTTGTCTTTCATGAACTTCACTCTTCATCCCATATTTGTTATTTGGGGTCAGTGAGATAGTTCAGCAGGCTAAAGCACCTGCTTAGGCAAGCTTAGGCAAGCACAGGGACAGTGGCTCCAACACCTGCATTACTTCCTGCACCAGCTCCATCCCCAGACTGGGCTGAGTGCGCCACAGAGTCTGGACCTGTGCCGCCTACCTGTAATCCTAGTGATGGGGATGCTGAAAACAGGAGGATCACTAGGGTTATAAACTGTAGTGAGGCCCTATAACAACCAAATAATATTTTTTAAAAAGTTATTTCATATCTGTCTTATATCATGTAACATCATGTATGTAAATATTCATCAATATAATAACAGCATAAGAACTTCATTCCTTTTAAGACCGGCACATACCATGTTTTGTTTATTTAATCTTTACTGGACATTTGGATTGTTTTTTACTTTGAGATATTTTAAATAATGCTGCTAAGCACATTTGTGTACATATAACTCTGAATGTCTGCTCTCAATGATTCTGTACATGCACCCAGGAGCATGAATGGCCCCTATGCTAACTGTATGTTTAATTTGATTATTTACTGTTCCAGTGTTTGCGGCAGAGGCTGTAGCATTTTACATTCTCCCAGGTAGGAATATGCTCACCAACACTTGAAATGTTGTGTTTTATTTTCTAATAGTTCTTCTCAAAGTACCTTGTGATTCTGATTTGCATACTTTTAGTGATTAGATTTCTAGGATTTTTTTCACATGCTCATTGACAAACTGTGTGTCCTCTTGTATTTTTATGGCTGAAACTTGAAATGTTCACATACATTTACTGATTGCTTTGCAAGTCATTTTACTTTATGGAAATCCCTTCCGTCTACCTTCCACGTATTCCTGCTCTTGAAAAGGTTTAATTTAAGAGTATCAGAGTTAGATTGTTGAGCGCACGATGCTCTCAGTTAATCTGCAGACTAACTTGAACCTAGGAGTTGGCGCTAGGCTCCAAGACTGGGACACTGTCTCCTAAGATAAAACATAAAGAAGAAACTCTACAAATGCTAGGTGTCAGTGCCAATAACTGTTTTGTTTTTTTTTTGTTTTGTTTTGTTTTGTTTTTTTGTTTTGTTTTGTTTTTTTTGGCAGGGGGATTTGTGGGTTGTATAGAAGGGCAATAACAGAATTATAGAACTATTTTTTCTTTGGCAATGACTCAATGCTTTCTTTGTTCATTCTCCATTTGTATTTTCCTCTTTCCTATTGTCTATAACTTGCTTAGAAACTTTAAGATTTTCCTTCTGTATATCACCTTGCATCTATCAAAGTTCTTTTGCTTCATAAAATTACCCACATTTGTGGCTTACCTAGACATTTACTTATTATAAAACATTAATTTTCTCATGCTTGGGCAAGTTACTTTTGAATCCTGAATACTTCAATTTTTCTCTTCTAATCATTTTGCTTCTCTTTTTTCCTACCTATTTAGGTTTCTTACATTTTATGTGATTTTTTTCCTTTCTTTTATGACACTGGAGTTTGCACCCAAGAACTCAAGCAAGCTACACTGCTACATTTCAGCCCTCTTTGTTTAACAACAGGTTCTGCTGAAATTCCCAAAGATGGTCTTGAACTTGTGTGATTCTCCTTCTCTAGCCTCTGACTATCTAGGAATACAGGCTTTCTGCCACACCTAGATCCTAGGTAGCATAGGTTCTTCAGATGCCTAGACATCTTTGCTATGGTGTGTTCCCTGTAGGCCAAGGATATGCCCCTCAAAGGCCTGTCTTCAATGATGCATAAATACTAGCTTATAGTGAAATGTCATGTCTGTTTAAATGAATATATTCTGTTATATTATGAAACAAGAGATTTCTTTGTTATAAGTCCCCATTTCCCCAGAACAGCTCAGAGTGCCATCACGTAATAGGACTTAGCATTCATTTTTGGACAATAAAAACAAGGAATTACAGTCCAAATAGAAATCCTCTTTTGTGAGTCTCTATTGGCACACTTGTATATTCACAACTCAAACCAGGAAGCTACAGACAGGAAAAAAATATCTTCCAAATTTGTTGCTCCTTAGCTATTACCTTTTTGTTTATTCACTCTATTTCCCTGGCATTCTAAGAATCTTTATCCTCTGCACTGTTTATTTTCTGCTCCAACTTCTATTTGTTCATTGTCATTTTTCATATTTTCAATGTCCCCTTCAAATTGTCCACTTTGGCATCTGCTCTGTGTTCTCACCTCCTTCTGATTGCACACTCACTGCTGTTTCTGATGTTATTTCATTGCTCACTTTTTCTGACTTGTCAAATACAACTGTTCTATCAATAAAAATCCCCCTTTCTCCAAAAAACATTTTTGAGTCCCAATTCCCTTTAAAATTCTGCACTTTGTTTAATACAGTCTCACAGCTCCTAACTTCTACCCTTCACTTAATGTGCTTAAAATTCTTCTTTCTCAACTTGAAAGCCCACTAATTGGTTCAAGAATTCTTTAAAGCTCTCTATTCTTACATAATGCTCCACTGTAACTCTGCCTACAGTCCAATAAGTAGCCTCCTCCCATGCCAGATAGACAAAGTCTTCTCACTGTAGGTCAAAATGAAATATTTCTTAGTCCATGAGAATTTCCTGATTTCCCAGTCAATTCAAAGCTTAGATCAATTGCATTGTTTTCTGAATTCCTTATGACACTTGGGAATCCAGTTGTACTACTATCCATGAACACAGAATTTTCTTGTATATATCATAAATTCCTTGACAGGGTACTTGAGTTATTTATCTCTTGCTAATAATGCATTGTGTAGCAGAATAGCAGGTAGAACTACATTCTGTGAAGAAGCTTAATGCTTATTATTCACAGAAATGAATGCGTTTTAATTTTGGATGGGCTTAAATATCTTCCTCTGCTTTTATACAGTTACTCTTTGAAGTTTCCTTAAATCTTCTATTACAAACTGCCAGGAAACCATCCACTGACAGAAAACCTCTGATTTGGTTCCTGTTCATCTCCACTGTGAAACAGACATTGCTTGTCAGCCGATAATTAAGAAGTATTCATTAGCAATATGCTCTTTCGTGAACTCACAAACCCTTATGCACTGTGATTGCTTTTCATGCACCCTGGCCATTTCTAAGGTAGTCTTTCTTACTTGAAGTTCTGTTTCCTAGGGAATTTATGACTGGCACTGTTGCAGGGCAATAGACTGCTCATAGAATGTGCTCACTATTCAGAAATTTGTCTGAGGTTCCCTTATCTTTGATTCACAATGCCTGTGAACAAAGCCTTGATTACTCTTTCCAAACCTGTCTCTGTGTTTTTACCCATTCTTTTTCTTTAAACAGGCAAAATGCACTACCATGAGAGGAAAGGCTGTAAAAATTATGCAGCCACCTGAAGTTGCTTCTCTTGTAAAAGAGAGAAACATATCTCAGCAGCCAAAACACCGGGTCAAGAGTTGCTGCAACATTAATTCTTAAAACAGTTAAGTTTTTGAAGCTTGGAGCTTTCCTGCATGAAAGTCAGTGTGAAAAATCAGCATATTCTGTCACTGTTGAACTTTTCCCCAAATCTAACAGCTCTGGCCTGTTTCTCTACAAAGAGGGCTTAGTGGAGATCAAAAGGAACATTTGTCCCCCATTGTTTTCTGATTATCCATTAAAGAGAGATGCAAAGATCCGTTAGGGCACAAAAAAAGACCCTTAATTTTAGTTGTGACTATATCCTTCACTATCAGAATCATTTCCCATGGTCTCTGTACCTGTAACTGGAATGATTTGTTTCAATGCTTTAATGATGTGAATGCTTCAATTATTTTGAACCAACTTGATATATTTTTATTATGTAATTTTCTAGCTGTCTGTAACCTGAATATTTATTGCTCGAATCACCCATGTAAATTAGGAATTAGCAGAAGAGCTTCATTATTTTCTCTATAAACAGGTAAAGACAAAGTCCTTAGCTAAAGTGTGTAGCATTGCAGTGGCAAGAGAAGAAGCTCCCAGCCTCCTTAGGCTCTTTATCTGTCCCAAAGAACCATGGCGCCTTCCCTGTGACATTACAACTTCAGAATTCCAAACCTTGTGAGGATTTCTGAATAAGCCTATAGTACAGACCAAGGACATTGTTCCCCATTCAGTGCTGTACTACTGGGGCAGGCCTCACTCCAGTTTAGAAAAGCTGATGCCAGAAGAGGGTGCCCGACACTGTGGTCTCAGCTTTACCTTACAATCTGCACACACTTCAGTCAAGACTTTTCACAACATTCCCAAGTGCAGCCTTGAGAATATGAATTTAAGAAATCCAATCATATTCTCTCAACCTTCACTTAAGTATTGCAAAATTGAAAGTGTTCAAAGTAAACATTAAATATTAGAACATTCAGCAACACCACCAAATTTTATTTTATTTATTTATTTTTTAAATTCATTGATTTATTACAGTGTCTCACTACACATCACGGATTCTTTATTTGCGGGGGTGGGGGGTCAACACAGCCCGCCCTGGGGGGAGGGGCAGGCATGGCATGTGGTGCTGGGGATCGAACCACGGTCCCTGAGAGGCGCTTTAGACCGCTTGAACTATCTTGCCAGCCCACACCACCAATTTTTAGAAAATATGTTTCCCAATATTCCACATGAAACCCATTCCACTGTATATTAGAATAATGATGAATTAAGGAAATTCAAATTTAAGCAGTAAGATATTTCATTATAAGAAATTTAAGTAAAGTCCTTCCCATATATTTTGACACAGTCATCTGCTACAACCAAACACAGATAGGCTAATAACATGGAAAGCTACTGTATGCGTAACTGTCTTACTTTTCTCTTGCCAAGACAGGATACTCAACACACAAAGTTAAAAGGAAAAGGTTATTTGGCTCACAGTTTGTAGAGGTATCAGTTCATAATCTGCCGGCTCCCAGACAGGGTGGCCTGGCAGACATGCCTCACAGAAGAGAAAATTCATGGGAGGCAAAAGGTAGCAAAGTGACAAGGTCCTTAGCAGCATCTTTGTGCCCCTTAGAAGTGGTATCCAGACTACAGGGATTAGGGCAATGCCAAACTAGTGGGCTGATTCAGTAATCACACACCCTTAATCCCAGCATCACACATTGTAAATCCAGTCACCTCTGAAAACAACCCCATGCAGAATTACATCAGGCTTTCGGAGCACATCTAGCCCCAAACCATAACAATAGCATTGGAAGATTAGCAATATAAAACAGCATTTAACTGGTTTGATAATAGGTATGACTTCGTTGTGTGTTTGAGACTTTACTGATTTTCAGCAGCTAAAATGAATTGTACTTAACAAAAGATTATAATAATCCTAAAAAAGAGATTGTAATAATCCTATTTGATTTAAAAGAACACTTTACATTAAGGCTCATTTACATATGACATCATTGAAAATAATTTTAAATTACAAGTACTTTGAAAAGTGCAGAATCTGGAAATATATTTGATGGGGGATTTTCTATATATCCTTTTCCTTCATAATTCCTGTAAAATTTATGCAGACTCAAGAGATCCATGTAAAAGTATGTATGAGTCTCTCACAACTTGGCATTTAAGAAAAAGAATTTGAAACTACACAGTAAAAATATTACTTCATCTTCATTCCTTATTTTGGTTTTGATTCTTCAGCTATATTCTAGAAATTATTGCAGAAAATACCTATAGAAAAATTACAATTAATCCACAGAGAACATATTTACAGATAAGCTTTCTAATAGGACACATTCATGGAGAGATGAATCCTAGCATTGGTTACTGCTTTATTTTTAACTTGTTAAGAAAGGCATATGTTGACAAATTTTAATATACAGTAACAAGAAATATTGTAAGAAAACAAAATGAAATACAATTCAGCTCTGTTTAATGCATTAATCTATGTCTGATCAGTTATATGGACCAGCAGAGCTAATTAGCCATGTAGAACAAACATGATTTCAAATAGCAACAAAAATCACTTCAGTGTGACAACTCTTTTAAAAAAATTTTGGTTCTGTAGAGCAAAAGAAACAGTATAAAAGGAAAAACATGAAACCATCACTAGGGAATTGTTTGGAATAGGAGAACAGTGTTTTACCTGGAGGAAAAACATGGAGAAGCAGAAGCTCTAAGTAGGAATGTGTTCCCAACACCAAAACTGAAAAGACTACAGCCTCCTGGATAAGGTTTGCTTCTCTGGTCAGCAGAAGGCAGAGGGAGAAGCCAAGCAATGAGGAAATGATAGGAGATAAATAAAACTTCAGTTTTAAAGTAAATGATGAACAATGCTAAATACACTTTAACGGGCACTCACTATTTATCCAGTCTCTTCCCTCCAAAACTAAAGTGTGCATACACACTCACCAGGAAAAGTATTTGTGTACAAGAGAACTCTAAAGATTAGCAGCCAAGAGACTTGTATCTGATGCGCAGGTCTAAACTACTGCCTCTCACAATCTGTAAAAATATTCTTCCTACAGTTTTTTAAGAAGAGGGCAATAAAGGAGAGGATCCTGGCTGTGACCCTCAGAGGGGCTCAGCAAGCACTTCAGAAATGGAGTGGCGATGGTGGACACCAGGATTCTGTATCTCCAGATCTGCCTTCTTTTTCAAGTTTTGATTTTTATTTGTGCAATTGCAGCACAAGGTAACTGCGTTGCTCATGGGCAGCTGACGAGCTCCCAGGACAGCCTTCTTCTTGCCCTGCACTTTCTCTTCCAGCCCTCTCCTCTCCCTGGATCACTTAAGCCCTGTTACCTTTTGCAGAGGTTTTGTCTCCCTACTTCACATTGCCAGCTTTTGCTTTGTTCTTTCTCTTATAATGGGTTTCTAATACATGAGAAACTATGCCACATTTAAGCTTATGCATCTCATTTAGTTCAGCTAATATTATGGTCTCAGAATGTTAAGTGATATTCTCTAAAAAGAAACATTTGAGGATATAGATAAAGCCAAAATAGGCTAATCAAAATTCTCAATGTCCAAACTCATCCATAGGACTGACTATACTACATGAAAAGTATAAATTAAGGGACCAGAGAGATAGCTCAGTAGAATAAGCTCTTGCCTGGCAAGTGCAATGGTGTGAGTTCAATCCCTGGTTCTGCCAAAGAAAAAGTATAAACCAATAATATGTATGTTCAAATATTTATGTACTTAAATTATAGAGTTAAATAATGTGGAATATAATATGAATATAATTAATTTCTGCATTTACTTTTTAGAAGAATACAGTGGTATTACTTTGTAAGATCTTATGAAGGATGGGGTCATATTGGAATTTTTTATTAAAGAGCTATAATATGGTGGAGCCACTGAAAAATTAAATCAGCCATGGACCATATCCTGGATCTTATAAGATCCAGCTTTCTACTGTATTCTTTGCATACACCACACCTTACCATTATGTACAGCACACAACCTATTTCACAATCCAATGGATATTGAAAATTTTCTGTATGTTCAGATGAGACCATTGGAAACTAGAAATTAAGAAAATTCTACAACATCGTCAAGGGGCTCATTAAGCATGCAGCTAAAATGTCTCCAAAGGACAGCAAGGCCAATACCCCCAGATACAGGAGCAATTGGCTCAGCAATATAGCAGACTCTATGAAATTCCAAGGGACATCTGGCTTTGTCCATGAAAAAGTCTCCTTTCAGTTTTATGGGTCTGTTCATAAAAGATAAAATAAAATATTCTAACATTTGGAACTCTTAGACTTGCTACTGTGGAATTCAACGTAATATCTTCACTACCTCGTGCATGATTAATAAGTATAAGCTAAAATAATTAATTACATGGGATTTGAAATGACCCAGTTATTAACTTCCCAATACAACAGTTTACGAAGGGCTTACCTCCTAGCTCTTGAACTTTCAAATTACTTTAATGTTCTAATTAACAGTGAATATTGGGGAAAACTTCAAATAACTGTTTGAAGCAAAATATGTAAATATGTCTTTCTTTAGAAAAGGGAAAGAAACACAATGTCTATAACCAGAAATAATTGTAAAATAGGTTAGCAGGAAATTTCTATATACATAAAGTTTCATAAAATTACTTCTAATATAACACAAATAAAATAAAAGGCAATAAAGAATGCCAATTTCATGAAATCAGCATTTACGTGTTTAGTAGTCCATCTGGTATCATAAAACTTCACAGCAAATATCTATATTTTTGTCATTCCTCAGTATCTAGTGAGCTTGAGACCAGCAATTCATAAAGACTATGTGATTCAATGAAGTTCATTTTTAAAGAACTTATGTGAATTTAAAAGTTTTATAATCTGCCTTATCTAAACTCCCAAAATTAAGAATCAATTATTAATAAGAATAGGATTAAAATGTTTCTCTGAAGTTTTCTATATAAAGCTACAGAATCTGAAATAATCATCTCAAGTATTTTATGGATTCATTTTGCCAAATGTATCACATTTATGAAATTTTTACTAGGTTTTATAATATGTTGAAGTTTATACTTTGTTTGGTCACTTGTCCTTTACTGGCCCACAGTTTTTTGTTTAAAGCAATAATAGAAGTTTTTAAAAATGCAACCGACTATAGCAATCTTGCATTACTCTGAATATTTTTGTCATTAACCATAAATATTTTCATTATATTTTGCATTTTGATTAACACAATTTGTGTTAAAAATTATCATGAAAGAAATAAATTCCATTATTATTTGAGAAAAATTATATTTGGCAAGTACAGCAACTAAAACATTTCTTCCTTTTCCTAAGAATGATAAATATGCTTACTATCATATTTGGACAGAGTCAATTTTCCTGCCAAAATACCAAAAGCAGGAGATAATAGTGTTAGTCTTAAAAATGCATCAGCATAAATGAATTCACTCATAAAGTATAGATAGTAATATTAAAATACATGTACATAAATGTCAGTAATATAGATATACATGAATGTACACACATTTTAACAATAAAAATATCAATATTTCATGATTATAAAGGTACTTTTCTGGATCAATCCTAATACTTAAAATTATAAATTTATAAAAAATTTTATATAAATGTATGTACTGTGTAAATAAATTATCAGAAGTTATAAACAAGTATCAGTTAAACTACATTGTAAGACAATAATAAGAGGGAAAAATAGTCTAACATTTATTTCTTACTTTGATGGGAATATTTATACTGAGGATATATTGAATTTTTTTTGTTTTCGTAATGTTTTGGTATCATACAAGGTGCATACATGATATTATACTTACATACATTATTATAGCAGATGTCTCTAATCAGTGAATTAAGACAGTACAGCTGCATACTTATTTTTTATAGCTAGACTATATCACAGATTCAATAATTAATACTTTCTACCTTGTTATCTTCCTAGTGGTTGTCCGTAGTACTAGAAGCTGACATAATATCTTGTCCAACCTCTATTAGTGCAAATCTTGCTTCTCACAGAATTATGCAGAAGCACTGCATATTTATCCTAACTGTACTGTTTATACACACACATCATGAGATATATTGAATTAACATTAAAGTATTTCTATTTACTCAGCATCTTACATGTTGTAGGACATTTCACTTTATGTTACTTTTGGAGCCATATTAACTTGGATATAATTACAAATATTTAAACAGAGCCTTTTCTATAAGTATATGTTAATGAATGGCTGTGAAACAGAATATCGTTGATTAACAATAGTATAATCTTTAAAAGTAATATAAATAAGAATTAATTATATCTCTTCTTACTTGTGATGATCCCAGGTGTTATGCGTTGTAACTTCATATGAACAGTAATACATTTTTAAGTTTGTTTTAACATTTACTAAAAGTTTAATTCATGTTATAGATCAATTTACACATTACCAAGGAAGGTGACTCATATACTCCTTTGATTAACTTATTAACAATTAGATGTCGGTAACAAAATAAAACCCTCAATTGACTTTTCAGTTTTGTGTTTTTCAATTTATGACTTTGAGGAAACGCCTTTGCCATCTCTTCCTGCTCACATGGCATGCACCTCCCCTTGGGTGTCTCCCTGCCTCTCCACTGGCGCCAATGTGCAGACTTGTATATTTTTATAATCTGTTGGTTTCTTGGGATTTTCAATCTTTTTTGGTCTAACTAGGAAGGATGTAAGCAACATCTAGATTCCCAGTTCTATGGAATTACCATTGACATCTCTGCACTTATGGTCAGTTGAAGGTCATGGTAATATACTAAGGATTGAATGAGAGAATATTCAGTATAGGTTTTAAGGATTCATTTTCTTTCTGCAAAAATTAAAATGTCTTAGTAGGGTTAAAAAATGAGGAATCATAATGGTACTTACAAACACCTGAGAAAAAAGGACTGCATTTTGAGCACCATATTATATGTTGGCTGTGAGTATGAATGTTTAATCTAGCCAATATTAATTTCACTGGAAAAGTTCAAAATTTCCTCATCATTAAGAGTTTCAGTCCTTCTTTAGGTAATCATACACTGCCTAGCAAAAGAAATGGAATGTAGTACATATCACTATATCACCAGCATTGAATGTGATCACAGTACGAAATACAGTACCATTTTCCAATTCAAATCACAGACTCAGACAAACTCAAGAATATTCCAGGTATACAGGCTGTGGAAAGAAGAATGTAGATTTTCCAACAGCTGTATACATAAGAAAGAAATCATGGCACATATTAATAAGTAGTATGTAAGAATTTGTTATTATAATAGTAATTTGTGGCTTTGTATTCTTCTGGCTTTATATTATAATTCATGCAGAACTAGTTGTCCTATTCCTAGAAAGTAAGGAGAAAATTATCATCACTAACCTATCTTTGACTTCCAGATTTAGTTTATAATAGTCAGGGGCAGTATTCTATCACCTTACATGTGTAATCAGTTTTTTTGATTGCACCAGGGATTGAACTCAAGACTTTGCACTTGCTAGGAAACACTTATTCTACTGAACTATCTCCCCAGCCCCTGCAATCAATTTTTGAACTGAGTCTGAAAAAGATGATGTGACTTCAGTAAAATTATACAATGGTAAGTGAAGAATTAGAGAAAAAGCTAATATTCCTTGGCCTTGTCTACTACATTGTCTCCTTATTTTTCATCTGTACCTGTATTTATCACAATGTAACAATAGTTTTTTTCCCTTTTTTGGACAACAATGTCCAGAATAGAAAACTAGATTTGCTAAAGTTAGAGTATAAACTTGGTAATTTCAATGCACTCAGCAATTGATTACGTTTTGTCTTTATCCCACCTCGGAATTTCCTGAGATACTTCCGTTATGAGGTCTCTTGCTATATCACACCTGCTAATGTCAAAACCAGTATCAGTTCTTAAATCACAAAGCACTCTACACTTACAACTTTCAACCTTCTAATTTATGTTTTCTAAGGGAGATTTTAATCCAGATTTTTAGTGTGAAATTTAGATCTTCCAACAAGGCCAACAAAAATAGTCCACTTCTTCATATAGTAAATAGAATTACAGCACTACTAAGAAATTTAAGGTTTATCATAGATGACAACAGGAAGTATAGATGAAAGACAAAAGGAAAAACTATTCAATATGAAGATTATCTCTTTAATTGGCATATCAAAATTGAGAAAGGAGATAATGAAGAGATCACAATGAATGTGTGTTGAAAGTATTAGTCATGAGAAAAATATTCTGTTATAGCTTTTCATAAGATCCAAGACAGAGATGAAATACTCTTTAAAATACAAGTTACAGGAACATAGTCGAGTGATAGAGCACTCCCTACCACAAGCAAGACCCTGGTTAGAAAATGTAATTAGAAAAACAACCAGCAATACATGCTCATCTCTCTCTTCTCACTCAAATTATATTCCCCTAACAATAGCATAGTTTGCTACTGTTTCCAAAGAAATAATGGAGACTCACACATTAAGGTCCCTACCGAAGTATCTACTCAATGCACAACCCATTGCAATGGATACAGCCAGAGTAAGACCTTAAAATACATTTTTACAGCACTTTAATTGAAACTGTGAATGCCCACCAGTTGCTCGCATTACCAGGAATTCTCAGCTGCCGAAGAATCTCTAGTGTTGTAGAACTTGGTAAAGTGTTTGGGGAAATCAACTGTGTCCCCTCTGAATAATGTGGAAAGATGACTTAAATAAATTTCAGCAAGTTGCCTCAATAGGAATTTTCAAATAAATTACTTCAGCCAGAATGTGTTCATAGATGTATGCTAAATATTAAAATAAATTACTTTCATAAGTTTGTTTTTCCTATTTTCATCATAAGCTCCATTCAAACACGTCTAATACTGTGTTTTACAAGCAAACATTAGTGCATACCAATCATAATTATGAGCTCCATTTAAGTGAAGAGTATTCGTTCCTTATATGTCTAATGATGTGTTTCACAAGCAAGCACTAATACATGCCAATCATAAAAGCCAGAGGATAGATGGTCAAACCAAAACAATATGACATGTCACATAGTTTCTTTGTGAACGCAAGAGATAATTTTTTTTTTAATCATAGCAGTGATTTTTTTTTTCAGAACTTGGGATTGAACTCAGGATGAGATAAAAATTTGACCCATGGAAAGAATCCTAGGATTTTAGTATCTACGTTCAATGACTTGGTCCACACATATGAAGTGAGTTCCTGCTTCAGATAATTTTCTAGGTTCTTATCAGCATGCTTTTCAAATGTTTTCCAGAACTTAACAGTTTGATAGGTATACCCATATCTGTACTTATTCAAGAATGTACCCAAATAAAACTATTTCACATTTTTCCACTTGTAGATAACAATGTTTAAACAATTATTTTGATAATCAGAGTACTTTGCAAAGACATCAGTGACCATTTGGTATGCTCTTAGAAATACTAGAAGTTCTATAAATTTCATAAATGCTCCCCTGGGAAAAGATAAATATACTTCAAAAATTCAGAAAGAAGGGAAATCCAGATCCTCCCCTACTAATCAAGAATTCTGATATATAGGTCTTTAAAAGTCTGACATATCCTAATGTCTACTTTATGTTAAACTTAACTTACATCTAAAGTAGTCACAAATATTAGAACTTCATTTTAAAAATAATAATAAAGTTATTAATATTCTAGACAACAAATTTGATAACATAATATATTATTTTAGTCTTTCATTACAAGGAATAAGTTATCGTCTGAATATGCAAAGAAAAGTGTACATTTCTTATAGTTCAGAATATCAAATTATAATCATTAAAAGATAATTCAGTTGTTGAATGTAAAATATAAATCTCACAAGAAAATCATTGACCATCAATTGTTTTATATTTCACTAATGAATGTCAAAATTTACTCACTCTAAGGAAAATCAAATGAAACTACTGACCCATAATTAGGAAGAACATGTACTTTAAAATATTTTTTCTGAGGCCGGGGAGATGCCTCAGTGGAATAAGCACTACTCTGGCAAGCGCAAGGGCCTGAGTTCAATCCCTGGTTATGCCAGAAAAAAAAAATATTTTTTTCCCTGCAGTAAACCATGAAGATACTGATTTCTATCAACTCTCATTTCTGCTTTGTACATGTATCTATGTGCTTATGTGTTTACTAAATATGCATACACATATATGTAAAAGTAAATATGCATTTATGAAATGGTTGGCACAAGGGATTTAATTTCCACCATTCTAGAACAATATTATTTAGATAAACACATGACTTCGCTCCATGTCTTGAACTTGCCAAAAGTTAATTCTTAGGAAATTATCAGTGAGTAAGACTAAAGATCATAGAAATATCTTAAAAGGCACTTAATTATAGGAGTTAATATATTAATAAAGTATTGTTGGTTTTTGGAACTGAAAAAGAAAGCACAAGCACATTCTACTCTTCTGGCATCACATCAGCTTAGTTGGGTAAATGTAGAATTCTACTTTAACAAACTTGGCAGACAGAAAATTCACTTCTTTATAATTTAATTTCATTTTAGTATAAGTGGGGATATCACTAGCAGCCTGGTCTCCAGAGCTGCCCAAGGAGCACTTCTCCTCCCATTCAGCTCTGCTACTTCTTCACTGTTGGTCCTTTATCTGCTAGCTGCTCCGCAGGGAAATAAGGCGCCTCTTTCTCCCTCAAGTATCAACTCCTCTCCCAGCACATGTGTCCGCCCTGAGAGAAACACTTTCTAGAAAACCTGTCAAAATTTCCAAAAACACTTTTGCTTTGAGAAAAACAGCTCAGTGAATGTAGGATTCCATGTAGTATTTGATATCAGGGATTTTTTTCATTTCGTAGAATTTGTAGTAACCCTAACAAAAACAGTTTTGAGGAGATAATATTCAGAAACAATATTTTTATGGAAATACTCAGATATTTGCTTGATTTTTTTTAATTTTCCTGTCATCAACAGCTTACTAATCTCACATACCTTTAACTGCTAGCCATATAACTCATCGATGACACTTAACACTGATCCTAATGTAATTGAAAAGTCCAAGGGAAGATATATTTGCTTATGTGGATACACCTGAACCTGAGATTTGGCTACTCATGAAAGAAAAAAAAAGGTGTTTTATGTCAGTACAAGTGACTCTCATAGTTACGGTTACACAAGGACACTGCTGTGCTTTATATGGTAAGAATATTGCACTTAAGAAGTTGTCTGGGAAAATCTGGGAAGGTGGCCAATTTTAAAGTAATACAAGAGGCAGGGTTTATGTGTCACAGGGAGAAGAGCATTTGTACAACATCCTGGTGGAACAGAAGGTGTGTCATTCAGACGAAACAGTACAATAAGGTTCAGCATAACCCAATACATAATGGAAATTTGAAATAATAAGGAAATATCAGAATAATTTACCATGTTATGTCATCTGCATTAGTTTAAAGGTGAAATAGAATTACAGAAAATTTTATCAATAGACTGACATGCTTAATATTGTGCTAACTGAAATGTTCAGTGATACTGGTAGGAGAAAGATTTGGGATTAGGGACCTCAAAATAATTAAAATATTCTGTGCAAGAGGGGAACAGAGGTCATGTTTAGAAAAAAAGTAAATAAGCTGAATGCAAGGATGAAAATACCGAAAAGAAACAAATATGCTTTCTAAAGCTTTGTCCATAATTACATGTACAACTCCTACGTTAATTCTTATATTCATTCATTCATTCATTCATTCATTCATCATTCGTTCATCAGTGTTTACTAGACACTTGCAGATGATTGGCTGTCGGGGCTCAGTACTGCTATGAAATGCTGAGAATGTGGTTGTGAAGAGAGCTCGATAAATAGATAGTTAGAACTAGGTAGATGGATATTAAGGTACATACACATGCAAAATAACACACATGTTTTTGGCTTATGATGAAGTAAAAGACCAATAAATTCATCATAATGTGAAAATATGTGTTGAGCATGCATTTCAAATACATAACTTATAAAACATGGCAGCTTTGTGTAGTATTCCATTAAAAACCTCAGGATATATGTTAGTGCATAGTAGGAGAAATCATTTAACAGAAAATTTATTTACTAGATAGTTTCTGTAATTAACCAACTATTCAAATGTGAAAAATACTGGAAAAACTACACCTGTATTCTTTTTTGCCTCTTGGCTGTGTGGCTATTAGGAGATACAGCTAATAACCACAGAGCTACAGCACATGGCTGGATGAAAACAAAATTTCAAAGAACAGTATCTATTTATTGTGTATTGTTCTAGTACTAATATAAGGGCAAATGTCATAAGTTGTCCCATTGAAAGTGGGAGTGTTGTGAATGCTACCACTTTTAATCAAAACAACATGATATATTTCATGATACTTGTATTTCAGTGATTAAGATTGATATTTCTATTTAATTTTTAACTTATTATATCTGTGACTGTATTATGACTTATATGTAACATTTATGTTATTCAAGGACTCTTAAGCCATATGCATTTTGAAATACGCACACACACACACACACACAGATTATATTTGGAGGCTGACCTAAGTTCAGTCTGATAACTGAAGTATTTCAGTTAACAGCCTTCATGTTAATCACATTACACTGAATTAGAGATAAAACGACTGTCAGGATAGCTATAAAACTGTCAGCAATTTTCATTATTTTTTCTCATTTATAAAATATCTACAGGGGACTGGGGAGATAGTGCAGTGGAATAAGTGCTTGCCCGGCAAGTGCAAGGTCCTGAGTTCGATTCCTGGTACCACCACAAAAAAAAAAAAAAATCATAAAATATCTACACATTCTAACTACATTAAAATGATTGAAGCTCAGCCCCAGTGAACATGTGGGAGATCTTCTGGCCTCCCTGCACCCGCGGGACCTCTCCGGACTAAACTTAGGCACGCCATAGAAGTGAGACCATCCGCTGAGACTTTGGCGTCCCTCCACCACTCTGGAGTCCACCCCAAGCCCACCAAGGAAGTGAGAACTTCTGCATGCTCTTGGGACCCCCAGATGCAGCCCAAACCCAGGGCCGGCAAGTGTGTGGGAGAGCTTTCCCTCTCACGTGTAAACACTTGTCCACTTGAGACCCAGGCAAGGTCTGGCATACAGGTCTGGGGTGAAACTTTGGAGCTACAATTCCTGCAGAGTAGAGAACAGAAACAGCTGGCTCATCCATGAGCAAAATATCTTGCCAATGGGCAAAATAGTTTAACTCCCAAGGACTGCAGCAGGAAGGAGTTGAGCACAGCAGCCAGACAAAAGCCAGACATAACTGGATAAATTCAAACTTTGCAGATCTACACCCAAATATCAGTATTTGCTAAGGTTATAACTGCAACAAAACCCTACAATAAATGTCAGAGGACAGTGCTATACAAAATGACAAAAGAAGGAGAAAAATGCAATCTCAGGTCTCAAGCCCACCCAGAACAAGTGCACAGGAAACTATCACAGAAGAAACTGGGGATTACACAGCTGACATGTTTGAATCAATAGCATCTGAAATAAAGAAAACAACTGCGGAGAAGTATAGAGGTACTCAGATCAGAAATAACATCGAAAACAAAAAAAGGAATCTATGAATTAATATCATCTAAAGTAAAGAATTAAATGCAGAAACATATGGAGGAAACCCAATTAAAAAAAAAACTGCAATAAAAGAAATAATAACTGCTTCTAAAGAAGAGAATGATAAAAATAGAGGAGATTAGTAAAATGATGGCCTTCTTAAATAAGCAATACAGGAAACAAATGCACAGCAAGAAGCAGAGTCATAGAGACAAGCAGGAACTTAAAATGTCAGTCACAAGTTTGCAAAACCAACTGAGTGAATGGGAAGACAGAGTTTCAGATCCTGAAGACGCTGGTGCAGCTAGTGAAAATGTAAGAAAATATCTCAAAAACAACTAGGATTCAGGAAAAAAATAAGTCATCACCTGCAACAATATGCAAAGATGAACAACTTGAGACTAATAGGCATTAATGACAAAGAAGGAGTCAATGCAAATGATATAAGAAGAATTTGGGTAGAGGTAATAGCAGAAAACTTCTCAAATATGAGGAAAAAATCTGACGTTCAGGTAACTGAAGCATACAGAGTGACAAATAACATTCAAGCCAATTAAAAACACACCGAGACATATAATGGTCAAGATCCCAAAAATCCAGCACAAGAATAATATGCTGAAAGCCACTAGAGAAAAGAAGCAGATCACGTTCAAAGGAAAACCCATCAGAATTATGGCAGACTTCTCTTCACAAACCATGAAGGCAAGAAGAGCATGATGCAGAGTATTTCAAATCCCCTATGAAAACAAATTCCAGCCCAGATTACTATACCTACAAAACTCTTTCAAGTTGGATGGACAAGTGAAATACTTTCATGACAAAGAACAACTAAAGAATTTCATGATGACAAAGCAGAAATCCTACACAGATTACTGAAAAATGTTCTAGATAGGAACAAAATGATCAGAACTCCATGAATGAGAGCAGACAGAACCCAGTAATAGGGCAAACAATTTAACACAGAATAAAAAGCAGTAAACAACAGCAGGTAAATCACATCTCAATCGTAAGTCAATTCATTTCAATTATAATGATCAATGTAAGTGGACTCAGTACACTAATTAAGAGAAATAGTTGGGTGGAACATACACAGAGTGTTCCACCCAACCACAGCTCAATACACATTTTTTTCAGCTGCATATAGGTCATTTTCTAAAATAGACCACATATTACTCCATAGGTTATGCATAAGTATATGCAAGAAAACAGAAATTATCCCATGTGTATTATCTGACTACAGTGCAAACTGGAAATAAATTAAAAAAGAAACTAGAAAACTCCCTAAATTCATAGAAAGTAAGCAACATCCTACTCAGCAACCAATCGGTCACAAATAAAATCAAACAAAAAATTCAGCACTATCTACAATTCAATGAAAATACAAGCAAAACTTGGAATTCATGGCATGCGATGAAAGCAGGTCTCAGAGGGAAATTTACAGCTGTGGACTCACAGGTTAAGAAAAAAAAGAGGTACAAATAAGCCCCGTAATGGTGCACATCAAGCATCTAAAAAAGGATGAGCAAAGCAACCCCAGAGCCCAAAGATGGGAAGAAATCATGAAGATTAGAACAGAAATTAATTCTATTGAGACTAAGAAAACAGTTCAAAGAATAATGAATCAAGAAGCTGGTTCTTTGAAAGATTAAATAAAACTGATAAGCCCCTTGCTATTCTCATCAAAAAGAGGAGAGAAAAAAAATTCAATTGCAAGCAATAAGGAATGAAAAGGGTGAAATCAGCACAGAACCAGGAGAGATTCAGAAGATTATCGAGAGTTACTTTGAGAATCATTACTCTCACAGAATAGAAGACACAGACAAAATGGACAGATTCCTAGAAAGGTACAAATTACCAAAACTGATTCAAGAAGATATAACAGCTTTCAATAATCCAATAACATCTAATGAAATACAAAATGTAATAAAAAAAAATAAAACCTATTATGACAAAGAGAAATCCAGGTCCTGATGGATTCACAGCTGAATTCTACAAGAAATGTACAGAAGATGTAATCCCTATACTCATAAAACTCGTCAGTGAAATTGAAAAGGAAGCAATCCTTCCAAAATCATTCCTGGAGGCAAGTATTTTGATTCCAAAATCAGGAAAGATGCAACTTAAAAAAGAGAACTATATGGCAATCTCCCTCATGAACATCGATACAAAAATCCTCAATAAACTCTTACCAAACAGAATACAGCAAGTCAAGAAGAAGATCATACACCAAGACAGGTAGGATTCATCCCAGGGACGCAAGGATTGTTCAATATTCACAAATCTGTAAGTGGAATACACTGTATAAACAGAGCAAAAACTAAAAACCACATGACCATCTCAATTGATTCAGAAAGGCTTTTGGCAAAGTCCAACATGCATTCATGTTCAAAGTCCTAGAGAAAATTGGAATAGACTGCTCTAATTCAATATGATAAAATCCATTATGACAATGCAACAGCTAATATAATTCTAAATGGGGGAAAACTGGAATCTTTTACTTTTAGATCTGATTGAAAAACAAGGATGTCCTCTATCACCCCTCATATTCAATATAGTTCTGGAATCATTAGCTAGAACCATTAGTGAAGAGAGGGGGAAAAAAGGAATATGAATAGGTAAAGAAGAAGTTAAATTATCATTATTTGCATGATATGATACTTTACCTGGAAGACCCAAAAAACTCAACCAAGAAGATATATCATTAATACACAAATTCAATTGCATAGCAGGTTATGAAATCAATACCCAAAAGTCAATAGCATTCCTCTACACATATAACAAACACACCGAGAGGGAAATCAGAGAAAAAATACCTTTTACAATAACACCGTGGAAAATGAAATACCTTGGAATTGACCTAACTAAAGAAATGAAAGATCTTCTCAAAGAAAATTACAGTACTCTGAAAAAAGGGATCATAGAAGATTTCAGAAAATGGAAAGATATTCCCTGCAACTGGATAGGAGGAACCAACATGGTGAAGATGGCCATACTCCAAAAATTGCTGTACCAATTTAATGTAATCCCTATCGAATTACCACAAACATACATCACAGGCCTAGTGAAATTATTCCTAAACTTTATTTGGAACTGTAAAAGTCCTAGAATAGCAAAGGCAATCCTGGGCAAAAACGACAAGGTAGGAGGCATTACATTTCCTGACTTGAAATTATACTACAGGGCTACTGTGATAAAATCAACATGGTATTGGCCAAGAAATAGACCTGAGAATCAATGGAATACAAGAGAAAATGCAGAAGCCTCTACAAAACACACTCAGCCACCTTGTCTTTGACAAATTGGCCAAACATGCTCAGCAGAAGAAAGTTAGCCTCATTACAAATGGTGCTGGAAAAATTGGCTGTCTACATGCTGAAAACAAAAACTTGACCCAGGTCTATCACCATGCAGTAAGTTAAAGTCAGAATGGATTAAAGGTGTAAACATTAAAAGAGAAACACTAAATCTCCTAGACAGGAAAATAGGATGAACTCTTGTAGGCACTGGGTTAGGCAAAGTGTTCATGAACAAAAATCAATCATACGGGTAACACTAGAGAGAATTAATAACTGGGACCTCCTTTTATTGAGAACTTTTTTGCATATCAAAAGAAATCACCAACACAGTGAAAAGACAAGTCACAAATTTTGAAAAAATCTTGACAAATAAGCACTCAGACAAAGGTCTGCTCTCCAGAATTTATGAAGAACTAAAAAAAAAAATTAGGGCCCCTAAATTTAAAGGCTCAGTCCAAAAATTGGCATCTGAGGTGAACACACACTTCTCAGTGGATGAAATTAAAGAAGCAAATAAATATACAAAAAAACACTCCACATCATTATCCATGTGTGAAATGCAAAATAAAACAACACTGAGGTATCATTTCACCCCAGAAAGAATGGCTATCACAAAGAAATCAACCAACAACAAATGTTGGAGAGGCTGTGGGGAACAAGTATCCCTTATCCACTGCTTGTAGGAATGTAGACTGGTACAACCATTATGCAAATCAGCGGGGAAACTCTTTAAAAACCCAGGACTGGAAATCCCATTCAAACCAGCTATTCTCCTACTGGGAATTTTTCCAGAGGATCAGAAAACATCATATCATCACAATATCTGTGGACCTATGTTTACAGCAGCACAATTCGAGGTAGTGAATCTTGGAAACAACCAAGATGCCCGTCAACTAAGGAATAGATGAAAAAGATGTGGTATCTTCACACAATGGAGTATTACTCAGGTATAAAGAATGATAAATTTGAGGCCTTAATATGTAAGTGGATGCCACTTGAAGATATACTCATAATTGAAGTAAGCCAGCCCCATATATGCAAATATCAGATAGTCTCTGTACCATAAGAACTCAAAAGAAGAAATGCAAACAGAAAGCTATAACACAATTAAAAGGAAAGCAAGAATGTGAGGATTAAATAATGAAGGGAGAGCAAGGAAGAAAGCTAGGAAACACAACAAGGGGCAAAGCCACACATTTATATGTTCAACATGGGTAAGGCAGTGAACCTGAGAATCTTCAGAAGGTTTTCGAAGGTAGCTGTTAACTGGAAGGATTGTCTCCCTTACTAACTAT
The DNA here is from genome assembly GCA_004027165.1 of Ctenomys sociabilis. Lineage (NCBI taxonomy): Eukaryota > Metazoa > Chordata > Mammalia > Rodentia > Ctenomyidae > Ctenomys > Ctenomys sociabilis. The sequence continues at coordinate 23,122 of PVKA01003720.1, read as the reverse complement.
ATATGCTGATATCTGTGAACTAAGCAACTGCACTGAAGATGGAAATGTGAAGAGTAGGCTCATGCTTGGAGTGTCTTTTATTCTGGTGCTCTGAATATGTGCTGCTTGTCATGATACGCTGGTTGCTGTCATGCTGTATCTCAGGTAGATGTTTGTTTAAAGAGGAAAGGGTGATGAATGAAGGCAGGAGACAGGAAAAGTGGAGTTGCAGGACTGTCCTCCTACAATGCTATATATGGTTATATTTCTAAACTTCTGCGAAAAATATGTCATTGTTTATTCCTATTTTTAAAATATATTTTAATTTATTTTCATATTCTGTAGAGACTTAAAGTTTAAAATATCAATACTGAATGAAATATACCTTCCATGTTATGCCTAAGATGTTTGATATTCAGATACATAGTGAGGTTAAGCTCAATAGCCTAGGTTGTAGGGTAATATCAATAAACTTCTCCTCTGGAATGTTAACAACCTAAATTTTCAGACTAAGTTTTAGAGAAAAAGAAGGGCTGCAAGGATAGTCAACATTTTAATTCTAGCCTTTCAAGATCAATGAAGATTCAAGACATATGAGAACCTGTATTTTAATATGTAACTAAGTTATGTCCCAAATTTTCTGATCAAGGAGTTATGGGATCACAGAGGAAAGTGATCAATGATGTAGAGTGTGCCTAAGAAGAGTCACATGGAGAGAAAACATTCTCTCAGGCTTTCAAAGAGAGCAAATTGGTCAAGAAATGGCCTTGATTCATCCACATGGCTGACACTGACAAAGGATCTACAAACTATGGTACAGAGTTTCAGGATAAATACTATGGGGATTTACTTGACCTTAATTGGATTCAAAACCTACATTTACTGTTATGTATGTCTTGCTTTATCTCGGTCTAAACTATCCAGCAGAAAATTATGAAAACAAAATATAAAAAGTAAAGCCATATTAATATGCCGAGATGTAAAAGGCACAAGTCAACAACTTCTGACATGGCCAGTCCTATGGAAAACCCCATACTGTTACGGAGTACTGGACTATTTTGGAATATTTTGCTGAATTCACACACCTATAATAATTAAATGACAAAACTAAACAAAAAAGGGGATACAAATGAATGACCTTGTTGTATCTGTATATTCAAAATTGTTAGGATAGATATACAGCTACATTCTCTTAATTCAATGAATAGAAAGATTTGTTCTAGTAGTGTTTGTAAACAGGATATCTTGTCTGCATCTTATACAATGAATAATGACGAACATAATAATATACAATGTATTAATTATTGAAACTCTACTATTAATTTGATTTGAAATTGTCTCGTAGTTATTTATTTCTCAATAAAATTATGGGAAAAATAAAATAAAAGATACATAAAAGATAAAATGAAATGATCAAAAGAATCATTCATGAAAATTTATAAATCAATATTCAAAATAGTAAAACCTTAACAAGAATAAAATGCTGCTGGAGAAAAAGTTGGGGTTCTTTTTGTATAATTGAGTCAGTCGCAGAGTTGATATATTAAACAAAATAATTATACTTCATTAATAAGTGACATTCTGTATTTGGCCATGATTCTACTCTATACACTATGTATATATTTCCAATAAGTTATGCAAACTGGCTTGCCTTCTTATACAGAAGACAACAGGAAACATGCATCTTGAAACCACATTGGGTACAAAAGCTGAGTCTATCACAGGTTCCATACACAAATATATATAAACTTAAAAATGGTTTCCTTACATGTTACCACCTGCCCAACTTCCTGGTATTTCCAAAGCACTAAAATGATTTTATGCCCAAGGCATGTAACTTGATTGATATAGACACGGCTGCTTTATCAAACTACATAAAAAACAAAAATAATTCACCCTAAGGAATATTATAAGCAGTCTGGTCACATATCTTACTGTTTACTCCACTTTTCTAGAATAAAATGCGCATTAGAATTCTTTGAATTGACATTTAAATATTTTCCTCAGACTTATTAGACATAACAGAGTGGCTGGAATCATCTTTCAATGGGAAAAAATTCAGCAGTGTTTTAGAATGCTACTCTTGAAGCAGAAACATGGAGAATCTTTGGCCCCTGGGACCACAAAAGAAAGGTTATAAATATGGAGACACACCTTTTCTAATTGCTTAGAGAATTCTGGAACAAATATTGCTTCATTAAAAAATAATCTGCAGCTGGACATGGTGATACATGCCTATAGACTCAGGACTCAGGACACTGAGGCAGGAGGATCATTGTGTGTTCAAGAACAACCTGTTTTTCATAATCAAGTTCAAGCTACCCTGCACTGAAATGCAAGACCCTGTGTCAAAAAATAGCAATAATAATAATAATTTTCAGCATGTATTTCTCAAATTAAACCTCTCAAATTTTTAAATATGGAACCTAGGTCACCATGGTTTATAATAAATATATTATTTCCAACGTAATAAATCTATTTTAATACATAAGCACAGAAGCTTTGCAATTGTATTTTCACTATAAAGTTTAAAATTCAATTTCACTTCATTATCTGTAATTCAACATTATTTCACTGTAGCACTAAATATGTAAAATATTTTTAAATTTTCTGTGTGAAAATTCCCTGCCATGTGTTATTGTATATTACTGTTTGTAATATATAATAAAATATTGTTATATAATATATATATACATATACAAAGTATAGTTAAGTATAAATTAACAGTATTTCTTCACAAATTATGAGTAACTACATTGTTCCGTTGCCACTGATATTATTCAGATACATATAGCAAGGAAATTTGACTTCAAATAGTCATCTGATATTTATTTATGCTCCATTATTACATTTTAAATTTCTAGTTTTTTTATGTATTTAGTACAGAGTCTACAGGGTCTCACCACACAGATTGGTTTCGGAGTGATCCTCCTGTTTACAGCCTCCCAAGCACTGGGATTACATGTGTGCACCACCATGCCCAGTCGCAGGGCACCCTGGGGTGGGCCAGCGTAGCACACTGGGAATCAAATCCTGGTTGAGCCTACGTAAGCAGGTACTTTGGTCCACTGAGCTATCTGGCAGGCCCTTAGTTTTTCATTAGTACATGTTTGTAGTACATAATGTTTATATTCCAGATGTGAATATTATATATATGAAGAATATAGATCAAAAATGAACTTTTCATCTTTCCCTTTCTTCCCCCAATGCTAATACTTTAACCATTATTTATTATATCTCAAAGACTGTTACAAACATATATTAAAATAATATTTAAATACAATAAAAGAGGAACAGGACTTTGTAGATTTAGATACAATATAGGTGGAATATTTTAAATATATGAATTTTATTTTTTTAAAAATTATCTCTTTTTTTTCAATTTTACTTGTTATTTGGACAAATAATCTCTATGGCTATTACATGCTCACAATGAACAGGTTTATTAGAGGTGAACAAATTTTAAAATGTCTAAATCAAATAATCATTATTTCCAAAATTGTTTCCCAAACTTCTCAGTCTGCTAATAACAAAGTATTTTATGTGATAATTTCCAGATAACTATTGAGTATGATAATAATTTATGGACTTGTTTCCCCTTCTGCTATAATTGGTGCGCTATGTGACTTCAACCAGATCTTGATAATGACTTAATTGCTTTTGTGAAGTCACTCAAGGTCTATTTCCCATGCTCTCATTCTCCAATATAATGGCTCTTTTATCCTTTGGAGACTGTAGCTTGATGTTTTGAAACATAACATATAAGAATAAGCTGTAGAATTAACACACCTACTTTAGTCATGCTGAATCCATATTTTAACAAGCATTTTAGATTGATGGGGTGCTACTGACACTCATTCACACTTAGTAAACACTGCCCCAAATTGTAGAGAGAGTCTGGAGCTCTCTGGAATGAAAGGAATAACGTTCTTTGACTGGGAAGCATAGACTTCATCATGATTTTAGGCAGTAGTAGTGAAATACAATGTATATTCAAGTAATCCAAACACCTACATTAGCTATTCCATTTTGTAGGTGCGTAAATTCACACTATTTATTTTTTACTATAGCAAAGCAAACGAAAACAAACAAAACCAAAAACTGAAAATGCATTTCCAATGTAAATTCTGTTCCCTAAATTTTCATTGTCAATTTCAGTACTTACCTGATGTCATCACATAAAATACATTATTAGCAAACTGAAAAACATTCTGATAGAATTTAGTCATTTTTTCACTCCAAGTAAAAAAAAATGCACAACTTGTTACCATTTATAAAGAGCATGCAGATTTGTCCAAATAAAAAGGTAATATTCAGAAAGTTTTTGAGTCAATATTTTTTAACAATGAAATTTATCTGTTCAAAATATACCACCTGTTTTGTATCTAAATTCACTGATAAAAGTTCCTCTTTTATTCCAGCTAAATATCATCTGAGATATTTCAAGTAAAGCATAATGATGTTTCAAGTAAAGGAATGACAAAAATATTAGCATTTACCATTTCAGAAGACGAAAATGAACTGGTAAACAACTGGTACATGGAAATCTACCGAAATCTCTAGTCCCAGCCAACAGAGATGTGGAATGAAAGACAAATTCAATTTGTTTGGCACATTCACATTTCAATACCAAAAAGGGAACATTTTTCAATATATGAAGATAAACATAGCACAAACAGAAAAGAACTGTGTGCAAGAACAACTCATGCTGTCCTATTTTACTCTGTTTTCTTCAGGGGATTAGAATTTCAAACCCGAACCTTGTTTTCAGCGCAGACAGTCTGTAAGCCCAAAAGTAAATAGATGGACTCTAATTAAGACAAAAAAAATGTTCCAGTTAAAGGGCAAAAACACATTTCCAACCTTAGACTTTAAATATTATTTGCTAATAATTGAAATAGAAATCACTTTGACCTCGTCTAATCTGATAATACAAATTTAATTATATTTATTAAAAATTATTTCTGTGAATCAAAAGTTCGGGTGAACTTTTGGACTCAACTGTTAAACTTGGACCCAACTTGGTGGAAAACAGGCGCTGAGGAAAGAATTTAAATGACTTGGATGTGAGGAATGAGGCATTGTACAAGTTTTTAAATGCTCAAATTACTTCCTTGTAGCTCTACTGCAACATACTCAAGAAAGGAAGATGGGGTGATTTTCCAGAGAATCAAGACTAGGATTTAATCTCTGGAGGAGATAGTTTAATATCAAATATCTCTAAAATTATTGTTGTTATTGTCTATATATATTCCAGACTGGCCTTGAACTCCTGCCTTTAACTTTCAGTGCTGGAATTATATGCAATCAATATCTGATTCAGCTATTTTTTTATAACATGGAGAGTCATGCTTGGTCAACTAACTGAATTTTCAAATCCTTAGGTTCTTCTTTAATGTATTTCTTCAGAATACAGATAGTCTGCACAATGTCAGCTAGTCAGACTAGGCAGCAGACTGCTCAGATATGGCTGATTAAATCAATTAATAATTATCAAATGTAATTATTGCACAAATTATTGGACATTGAGACTGATATTTCATACAGTGTAGAGCTGTGCATTACAAAGCACTGCTGAAACTCCACGACATATTCCCATCTCATAGCGGGTTTCCCTCTCCGTCACATACCTCCGCTGCTTACTAAGTACATCTTATGATGGTGACTTCGGAATTGCAATGCTCTGGGAGCACGTAGTTAGTGCCACTGGAGGGTACTAATTAAAACACATGCTAATCATGACACTGTCAATACAGACAACAATTACCTGTGCATTTAATCTCCTAATAGACACATAATTGTAGTGCAATGCAGTGCAATTATTATTCTTTTTAAAGAAAATTCTAAGTCAAATTTGTATTCGTATTTTTAATAATGTTTCTATACCTTTTAAACATAATTTTATTCTTGCCATAGACAAGCATAATCACAAAACACTTTTTTTTTTCTTTTTCGGTTAATTTATACTAGTAGTTTCAGGAATAAGAACCAATTATTTTGCTTTACTCTTCTGATTTTGAGTGTATTTTCATATTTAACAACAGAATTAAATGACAGTCTCAGACAAACTATTCACAATAAAAGTAATGCTCCATATTCTTGAGGGCTGCACATATGTACTTTATTTTTTTGGCAAATTATAAATAGTATGATAACAATTCATCACGTCAAAATTCAGCTAAGCTTTCCCGGAACTCTAAAATGTGTTCAGTTAGTATTCTGAAGCATTTTACGCTGAAATCTTTCCAGAGGTATCTATTCCTTAGACACACGTGTCCCAGCTGGTTTTGAGACTTGGACCATTACTTCCTGTCTGAGGAAACTGGCAGGAACCAATATAAATTCAGTATTTGGAGCAGCAGGCAGACTTAATCAAATTTGAAAGTACATAGAATTCATAGACAAAGCTGTCAGAATAGAACACTAAGTAGCAAGAGCTTCATTCAGTAGTAGACAGAAGATTCTATTTGTCTGTTTGGTGCTTACTCTTCTATTTTATTGCAAAATAATCATCATTCAATAAAAATATTTATTGAATACTACAATGTGCACTGAACATATACCAAAAAATAGGCGACAAGTTTTACAACCAGGCATAGACAGTGAATAAAATTAAGTAAAAAATGTTATAGTACAGTCACATAGAACAAAGTAAAGAAATTTTGGGAATAACTTTAATAAATTGATTAGAAACTACGTGTGTTTGGCTTTCCTATAGATGGATAATGTATCAGGTCACAAATTTTTGGAGAGAGATTGAATATTTCCTTTGAAAATGATGAATGGTTTTATCATTGATTTACACTGAACCAATGTTTAAAAATGAATTGAGAACTTTTCAATACAAATGAAAAGTAATTTATCAGGCTGGGGATATATCTCAGCAGTAGAAGTACCTGCCTGGCAAGTGCAAGGGCACAGGATTGTTCCCTGGTACCACAGCCCGAGTTCGCCCTTACCACGGAGACAGACACTGAAAGTGGGCGTGGTGATGCACACCTGGAATCCCAGCCCTGGGAAGGGTTGTACAGGAGGATCAGTAGAGTCTCAGTGATGTAAGAGACCCTGTCCCAGACAAATGAAAGATTAACAAAAGTTGTAAATGTGATTCATCAAAAATACTGAAAATTAATTAGCTATGGATTGGAGTGATACTTTAAGTGAGACTACCTTACACAATTTATTTTTGAGAAGCACTCTATAATAATGCAAAATGGAACTGAAATTATGCCAAAAGTAATTTCCTTTTCAAACTATAGTCTATACATACTGGTGATCTGAGAGAATTAACTAAAATGCATAGACCGCTCAGGTAACTTTCTTTTTAGTTTGAGCCAAAGTAGTTTTTATTTGTTTGAAATGACTCGTACACCTGTTACATGAGTTGTATTTGCATGATACTCAAAATTATCCACCAGGGAAAATTTGCAATTGATCAGAATATTTTTCTATCCTACACCAATCTAAAAATATCTCAGAACATGTGGCTGTGTAGCACTACGTAGCTAACACCTCTGAAACAGTCAGTACACTGCTCACTGACCTTTCTGTTGGCTCAGATTTGTGGATATGAGGGCCACCTTTTAGATCTGAAAGAGAGGATTACCTTTTTCTGCTGTCATCAGAAGTTTTTGACCTTTGTATTTCTTTCCTCAAGAAACTGCTGTAGAATTCCAATTTTTATATTTATATTTTAAACATACAAAGCATGGAACTCTTTTATCCCCTTTAACTGAAGGAGCATTCCTCCCTTGGTTTGGAACGTTTTGCAATTTTGTGAATCTCAGAAAATTGAATAAACATTTCCAGTGTCTACAAAGGCTGGGCAAAATTTGCTATAAAAATGAATAACTCCAGACTGGGGAGATAGCTCAGGGGTTGAAGACCCTGCCTGGCAAGTGCAAGGAACCTGGTTCAATGCCAGAAGGCCCTAGAAGCCTGGGTGTGCTGTGCTAGCCCCCAAAATGGGCATGGTAGCACATGCTTATAATCCTAGAGCTGGAGAGACTGAGACAGGAGGATCACTATGAGTCTGAACTGCATAGCAAGGCCCTGTACCAATTAAATGCATAAACCACAGATGAAGTGCTAATACAGCTCTGCCTCTGAGAATTTTCTGATAAAATGCAGATGTGATATATTGTTCATTGAATTTATCCTTTTATATATTGCTATTCTGTCACAAGAAATAAATGAATATTTCATTTAAAAATAAATATCTACAGAACTACACTGGAAAGAAATATCTTGTCCACTTTTTCTGATTGTAGAAAGATGGTGGAGATACAAGGAGAGTCATGGCATTTATTCTGTGAAGTATCTAGCTTTCTTTTAGATTTCTGACTAGGCTTCATAGAAATGTAGAGATATTTTGCCTAACAGAATTAAATGAAACATAAAATAAACTACTTATACTACTTTTTTTCCTCAATGAACTACTTTTGAGAAACTCCATTCTTGATCATTTTTAAGAGAAATAACTAATACCTCTTAATCATTTTTTACCTCTGTTATGGTGTTCAAATTTATTTTAGCTAAAAATTCATAAGAATTAGTTACATAGTATAGATTCTTTCTTAGTACACTACATAGAGAGCAGGAAAATACTTGTAATGAACATTTCTGTGATCTGTTTCACAACTAAAACCCAGACAGGCATAATGGCATGTGGGTGTCATTCAGCTCAGAAAGCTGAAACAGTGGAATCACAAGTTCATGGCCTACTCTGGGCTACTTAGCAAGCCTGATCTCAAAACCAGACAAACAGGCAAACAATAAAAACAAACTAAGAAGCATCCATATACACTGTTACTAGTGTAAAAATGTGCGGTTATGATTCTTGCTTTTAATTATAAAGGACACTCTGAAACCAATACTTGAACTATTTTCTAAAAATTTCTCCAAGTGATTGTTATGTGTTGCTCATGGGCATATCAATAAAAAAAGAGATAAGTATCTAGGATGATGTAGCTTGCAAAATTAATTGCTGTAATATTAAATAGCCTAAGGGATCTCCTTTTGATAATTCTATACTTTGTTTATATAGATTTGTAAAGACACGAAAATGACAGATGGATAGGAAGAGCTATGAAAACTAAATGGAAGGAATAACAGGAGAAAAGAAATGAAGAATTTTAAAGAAAAACTAATTTTGAGATGATATGTAGTAATGAGGTATGTCTATGTTAATAGTAGTTATTCTTCCCAAAAGTTTCTTAAATGTTCTAGAAATAAAATAAAAGGGTTAAATGTTAATTGTCCACCAAAGGATGAGTGGCTAAAGGAAATGTGTGACACACAGAAGAACCAAGAGGAAGACAGATAATACTGCAGAATATTATTCAGCCTTAAAAAGAGGTAATCCATCTTTGTGACCTTGTAGGCTACCTGGGGGACGTTAGATTATAAATATTGTATATCCTCAGTTCTACGTAAAGCACATAATAGACAAAGCCAAAATCTAGAGAGGATAGTTACCAGTGGGTCGGAGATGGAGAGAAATGGTGAGATACTAATAAAAGGACACCATTTTCAGGTAACATACATAAGTTTCAGAGATTGTACCATGCAGTGAGTATACACATTGGGATGCATATCTGAAAACTACTTATAAAGTTTATTTTAAATATTATCAAAATAAAAAAAGAAGCAGATAGGTGACAGATATATACCATGACTTAATGATTTTGAAGTGTATAAATACATCAAAATATATTTTTACACCATAGACAAAATTTTAAGTGTTAAATAGACCTAATAAAACTGAGAAAGTACGTGTTTTAAAATAGCTGCAAGGGGCTGGAGCGATGATTCGATAGAATAAGCACTTTCCTGGCAGGTGCAAGGGTCTGAGTTCAATTCCTGGTTCCATTACAAATTAAATAAATAAATAAATAAAATAGCTGGAAATTTTCTTAAGTGTCTCATCATTAATTATCAATGTAATAAACAGAAATATGTTTTAAATGCAAGATAAATGTAATATCGAAAATTACATCAGATAGGTTATTCCATTTGTCAAAATAGGATTTTTAATTAAAATAAGATGCAAATCACATTGTGATTTCTAATATGTTAGTAGCTAGGTCTTAAAAATTAAAAAGTAAAAGATTAACTTACAGTTAGTCATTGTAGAAGACACTTTTAGGTCCTCGTCTCAGTCCAAGAAACCAATATTTATAATCCCAAAGTTAGATTATTGGAATCCCATCAAGTTGATTCCAATCTACCACTTTTCATGCAATGCATGGCGAAAATGAAGACACTTAATTATATTTTTAATCATCAGGGAGTCGAGAGGCTCTAAGTCCTGCCATGACATGGCCTTCCGGAACCAAGAGAGTGACCCAGGGCCTCAGTCAGTTTTATTCAGTGGAGGAGTGGTTTCAGGATTGACTGAGAATTGTGGGAAGTAGGTGACTACTGTGAGCTGAGCTAGGTGGGTGGCCTACATTTACCTCTGCCACAGGCAGAGAAAGTAATCTGCATTATATAGTATTTAATGTTTTCGGAAGTCTGATACTTCAGCTTTGATGTAGTCTTTCAAGCCCCAGGAAGTCATAGCTTCTATCTCGAAGCTTGATCCCAGATGGTGGCATGGAGCATTAGCTCTACCACCCTGTCTCCACCCAACTCACATTAAGGAGCAGCAGGCTTACCAGGGAAACACGCATGCCACCTTCAAAGACTATCACCAGCACCTCAGCTAGACCAATACACATTGCTTAAGGCCAATTGAAGGATAAACAGAAGTCCTATCCAGCTCTGTACATAATACGAGGAAATAGGATCAGGCTCAGTCAAAAATGGAGACAGTCTCTCTTCTTTCAAGGAGAGCTGCTCAGGTGGTCCCCCACAAGTCATTTATTGCATTTAATCCAACCTGTTAAAACACTATCATTCTACCATGCAATCATTAGAAAAGTTATAAGTGAGATGTTTTACACTTTGTACCTCAGGTTAAATCTTTAAATCCTGATTCTGGAGTAACTATGACTTAATTTCTCATGTGGTTACTGACTGCTAAATTGAACAGCGCAGATTTAATATGTTTCCAACTTGAAGTTTATTAGTTCTTTTCCAAACACATTCTTTAAAATAACAGTAGTACACTGAAAGATAATAGAATTAGGCAAAATTCATATGTGCCAATGTGACATACGATGTGACATCCTTTAAAATGAAAACAAAATTTTATTTTGGCTAAAGGCAAATTATAGTGTAAGTATTTTATACATTCAAAGGGGAAAATAAAAAGAAATAAAGTCCAGTGTGGATAAAGGAAGACTTCAAAGAATTATTTTGTTTTACAAATGGTTTTAAAACAACAAGCATAGATCATGCTATTAGCATTGACTTGGAACTGCAGAAAAGCCTAAGGAGGTCAGAAAGCATCCCAGCTCAGTAGAGCAGCCCCAGAAAGTGATGCCTTTCACATCATAGAGCTTATTTTAAATCTGAGAACTGACAATTTGTAAGAGTTGAAAACAGCAGGGCATGTAATAATTGGGTATTTCATTGCATGCTAATGACTAAGTCAGTATATCAGGAACAGTATTTAAGGTCTGCAGAAATGTGATCGATCATTATAAGTTTATTTTTAATGGAATTTTTTTCATAAGAACTTGAATATAATGCTAACATTATTCTGTTTCTATAGCATACATGTTGTGCCATTCTAGGATACCGAAGCACATTAATGCTTGGGAGTTTATGTTTGCATGCCTTTTTCTTGCTCAATAATTTAGGCATAATGTATAAGAACAAAAAGACAAGAGGAAAATGAAAAAAACGAAGGAAAATTTCTGATAGAGTAGAACATGTTGGTTGTTTTCTTACTTTTGCTTTTGGTTTCCTTCAAAATGATGCATCATAGGATAAATGCCAGAGAAATTAAGCTTTGATAAGGAACTGTCTTCACTAAAGATTATATATATATATATATATATATATATATATATATATATATATATATATATATATATATTTTAGAGAAGGATCTACAGGGTGTTCAGAGATCAGACTCAGTAATCCACCAGTTTACAGCTTCCCAAGAGCTGGGATTATAGGCATGTGGTACCATGTTCAATGTCTATCAACATTTCAGTGCGGCTCATGGATGGAGCCAACAGGGCAGGCCCAGGGATCGAACTCCAGCCCCTGAGCCTGCTCACAGCTGCTTAATCTGCTGCTCTATTTGGCCAGCCCTTCACTAAGGATTAAATTCCTTTATTTTCCAGACATTGTATCAAAAAGGAGAAGACAACATTCTAAAACTTTTTATTAGTGGATTTTTCAATACATGCTACTTAAAATTGTCTTGGGGAGTAGGTTATGTGTGCAAAAAGCCTGCAGTCCTTGGGAGATTTTTAAACCAAATGCAATGAGTAGAGCACTTAGCCAAGTCTAGCTGAAAGAGATGGAATGGAAAAGTGAGGGTCACTACCTTTAATAGATTCATTATGAACATTATATTTTTTGAGGTTGAATCAGAGGCTCCTTTAAGGCAAGAAAAGGAAAAATAGTGATTCCCCTTTCATTCTATGGCCAAAACCATTCTAATCTCATGTTAATTTCACACTTTCTGTGCTTGTGGGCCATATTAACATTAAGAATTTACGTTTATAATTACTATATTTGAAAAACATTATTTGGATGGCTGACATTATACATATACACACACACACATACACACATACAATGCCTATAGTAAGAGATTTATATGTTATAAATACTTTATGGACATACTCATATAAAATATACCAAATATAGCATCATTAAAGTTATCAAAATATGCCAGTGAGACAGTTCAGTGGCCTAAGCGCCTGCTTAGGCAAGTGCAGGGACCAGAGTTTGGTGACCAGCACCACATGCCATGCCAGCCCCGCCCCAGGCACACCTGTAATTCCAGTGCCAGGGTGGCTGAAAGCAGGACGATCACTACGAGTCTGAGCTGTGCAGTGAGACCCTGTACCAAATACATAAAAAGAGTTAATCAACACATGTTTCAAACTCAAAAATGGTATCTGGGGAAATTTTTGCCAACATAATTTTTTTTTTAATTCAAAAATAATACTATACTTAAAAAAAAATTACTTAGGCTGTAACTATTTGGCTTCCATTGGATAGTTAGCCTGAGTTTTAGGAAAGGTTGGGGAAGTTTTTTTGCTTGCTGTCAGCATTGCAAATGCCAGACAAATAGCTCAGCAGATTAAAACACCAGAAATCAGGCAGAGGGGCCTCAGGTTTAATCTCTGGGCCTGCTATGCCTTGCTGTCCCTGTCCCCAGAGCATGCTGAGACAGCAATTCAGACTGGGCATGGTGGTGCAAGCCCGTAATCCCGGCTCTTAGAAGGCTGTAAACAGGTGGATCACTGCAAGTCTGATCTATAGTGCAACCCTGAACACCGTGTGAACCCTTCCCTAAAAATAAATAAATAATAAAAATAACAACATTGCTACACATTTCTTCACAGACAGTTATGCCTTTCTCCTTTCATATACTGTTCATCAGACTCCTAGTAATGTGATATAATCTTGCTTAGACTTCTACTGAAAACTTACTCACTATATTGTACTCAGAAAGATTCCAGCCCCTTCCCAGCTATGTATTCAAGCACTCCGCCGTCTAGTTATCAAGTTACTTCTGTGTCACAGGGGTCACAAATCATGTTGCGCTTCAGAAAAGTTCAGTGATTTATGCCATTAAGTGAGAGAAAAAATAACTATGAAGAGCAAAGGGCTTAGAATTTTTCAATCTGTAGTCATGGTTCTAAAGAAAGAACATGGCCTTTAGAACTGTGAAATCACTTTGTCCTTCATAAGGAGCTGCATTATGTCCATGTATTGCAAAATAATATGCCTTGCGCACTGGAGTACAAACAAGAATTGCACAACCCTTCTGGAAACTGAACAAGCAGTTTAATCTATCCTGCGGAAATTCATAGCATGATATTTAATAATACTCAAGCAAAGTACATGCAAATCTTTTGAGCAGTACCGTTCATCCTCCTCCCACCCTACAATGGTCCTCCTGTGGTCGGACTCTCAAGAGATTAACACAATTCTAATGTATATATAAACATAAGATAAATATCCAGCAGGTACAAAATCTGATTGGGATCCAGTATTTTTTCCTTTCCTAGTAGGCACAGGTGAGTAAAGAATGCAACTTGGTATGTCTCTTTTCTCCCTTTAGCAAATAGGGAATTTCTACATGTTCCAATAACATTGCAGCAAGGTTTGCAGTGAAAACTGAGGTGATATTTATCAGTGATTTTGTGTGATGTTCTCGAATCTTTCACACTGTTCCACATCAGGCTGAGAAACACCACTGATGTGTGTGGAAACCAAATTATTTATACCATGTGGCTAATGCCTCCTGCCTTTTGAAATAGGAGAAAACATTTCTTTTGCAGTCATCACCCATGTGCCAGCTTTATAATGACAGCGAGTCAAGGATTCTTCTTGCCATAGGGAGTTGAGGAAAGCCTTTGGGATAGTGGGGGAAACCTGGGTGCAGACATTTGCTCTATGCATACTCTTCTTTGCAAGCAAAGAGGGAACCACTGAGATAGTTAAGCCTGAAAGAATCACTCTGAAGTCTGGGTCTCTTTAGAAACGAGTTTTTTTTTTTCCAAGAAAAAAGTCTTCATTCTTTGACATAATTAGGCCAAATTTAGAGTACCTAGCATGAATGATGACTGTTCTCAAATAATTGAAAATTCAAAATGATTTCATGAAGGAGAGGACTCCTAGTAATGTGATATAATCTTGCTTAGACTTCTACTGAAAACTTACTCGCTATATTGTACTCAGAAAGATTCCAGCCCCACATATCCCTAGCAGGTGATATGCACATCGAGGTACATGAAAAGGGCTGGGCAGACAGCTCATGGCCTAAGTGCCTGCCTGAGAAAGGTCCTAAGTTTGATCTCTGGAAGTGCATGCTGTGTGGGTCCCCAGAACTGGGCATGTATGCCTGTAATCCCAGCACTGGGGAGACTGAGACAGGAGAATCACTCTGAGTCTAAACTATGCAGCAAGACCCTATATCATATCATATCATATCATATCATATCATATCATCATATCATATCATCATATCATCATATCAATATACTTATCCATCTATCTGTGTGTCTGTCTGTCTATTGACCCATGAACAGCAGATGCACTCAAATGAGTTTTAGCTTTGATATAAAGGACATAGAGCCAGGGGAATTCTGAAATTTGTCCATGGCCACATTGTGCCTGAACCTAAATCACATTTAACTCATTGAAAAAAACAAAGGTAATGGCTACATAAAATGTAATCCCAACATAAGTGGCAAGCCAAACAGTGCTATGAATAGTTTCAGATACCTTCACTGACAGTGCTGCTGACCACCCTTGGGACATTAGGAATACTAACCAAGCATTCTAATACCAAGTGACAACCCCAGCCCTGGATTATAATTTTGGGCATGTTGGGAAAGAAGTAGAGTTGTACTAGGAATTACACATCTTTTCTTTTTGCACTTTTATTTTGAGACATAGTTGTACTAAATTCCCTAGGCTGGACTTGAACATGAGAGCTTCTTAACTTAGCCTGGTGAAGTGTGGGACCACAGGTTTGCAATACCACATGCAAGATGGATTGTACTTTTTGAAAAACAAACACAGAAAATATTGTATATTGTATTTAGCATGAGTAGAATTACAATAGCATAGATCTCCCAAATGCAGCCTTTTTTATTGTTGTTGTTCAGAACCAGGGATTGAACTCAGGCCCTTGTGCTTGCCAGGGAAGTGCTTATTCTACTGAGCCATCTCCCTGGCCCCAAATGCAGCTTTTGACTCAGACTCAAGCTCAGAAATTTTCATATTTTTTCCCTGTTAAAAAATACTTCTATTTCCTTATCTTACTTACATAACACGCAACTGAAGTTTTTGTCTTTAATTTTCTATAAGGATAACATAAAACCTAAATTTAAAAATACTCTAAGATACTATTTTATTATGGTTTTTAAAATGACCTACATGATATTATTATTTTAATATTAAGTATAAATTTGGCACAGAAACATAATAAAAGATAGGTTTACCATCAGTAGATTAATTGATGTCATTCCTTCTTTCTAGGGTGAGATGGAATCTCAGTGTTGTTTTAATTTGCACCTCACATTTGTGAAAGAAGTAGAGTTGTACTAGGAATTACACATCTTTTCATTTTCAGTATTATTTCGAACTACATTGAGGTCAGCAATGTGTAATACAAAAACCATGCTCGAAATACCTGCCACCTTGGTCTTCTAAATGTGTACCATTTCTAATGTCATCCATGTCTAATTCACTCATTATCATGAATTATTACTATATTCTCTTTCAAATAAGGTTTTTAGAAAAAGGTAATCAAATAAAAAGAGAAAAAAACAAAAATTTAAGATTTCTTGAAAGTATGTGGTAATATTCAATCATATGTCCAATCTTGCATAAGTATATGTGTTAATCTGAGCAACAGATTTGATCATAAATATAGAAAATATATCAATCATTGTTAATCAACTATTCTTGATCTGAATATCTGTAACATGCATATTGTAGTATGTTACCTTGTTTCTGTTTTCTTTTGTTTTTCTTGCTTTTGTTTTTACTCTTCAAAATGAAATAAAATTATAGTAAAAATGATAATTTCACCTCACAAGTGACCAATGATGTTGAACATTGCTTCACACATTTATTCACCACTGTATTTCCTCATCTGCTAAATACCTACTCAACTCCAATGGCCACCTTTGGATTGGGTCTAAGATGGGAGGCTGACTTTTCTCCATTTGTTGTATGTTCTGTAGGCAAGTCCTCGGTTTGTGGACACCTGTGTACAATTTTTCCCGCCTCTGTGCATCATCTTCTCAGTTTGTTGATGATCCCATCAAATTCTGGAGAGGCTGCAGAGAAAAAAGGAACCCTTCTCCACTGTTGCTGGGAGTGTAGATTGGTACAACTACTGCGGTAATCAGTGTGCAGATCCTTAAAAACAACCAGCTATGAGGTCCCATTTGACCAAGCTACTCTTTCTGATATATTCCCAGAAGAATTAAAATCGTCATACTATGGCAATACATATGCATCATGTTTACAGTAGCACAAATTGTAACAGCTAAATGCTGTGAACAACCCAGGTGCTTACCAACTGAAGGATAAAAAACGTCTTGTTTTATTTCTTATAATGGAGTACTACTCGGCCATATAATGGATAAAATAGTCTTCTGTAGGTAAACAGGTGCAATGATACTCGTAAGTGAAGTAAATCAGACCCATAGATGCAAACATGATATTGTCTCTCTAGCGTGAAACAAAGAATAAGGAAATAAGATCCAGAATGTGAAACAGACAGTGTGAATTATGAACAGACTATATTTTTAAAGACAAACTGACTGGGAAAGGAGAAATGAAGAAAGGAAAAAAAATATATGTACATACAAGTAAGTTAAGATTATTACACAGCTAGTTTTTCTTAGTTCAGTAAAAAGAAATTTTATGCTAATATTGTATAGACAAGAAAGCATGCATCTTTTACTCTGAAAAACTACCAGGAAGACCACAATACACAATGTATGGATGATTGTAACTGTCCTAATAACCTGCTTTGAAGTTCTGTTTCATTATTATGTTTATCTCTTTTTTTTTTCTTAAAGGAAAAAACAACTGGGATGGGGAAAGGAGAAAAGAAGAAAGGGAAATATTTATATACACACAAAATAGCTTAAATAACTGTACAGCTAACTTCTGTTCGTCATTTTTTGTTGTTGTTGTTGTTTGGTATATGTCTTTGGTTTGCATTTTTTCTCTTTAAAATAATAAAAAAAAAGATAGGCTTACTCAAATTTAAATTTAAAAAAACATGTCATCTAAAAATTAGGTAATGCCTAAATATACATAAAGACTATTTTCATATACTGTATTGCCATCATGAAGAATCTGAATGGAATTCTAACACATCTCAAAAATGATACTAATTAGAAAAAAGAGCTAATATTAAAATTATTATTTTTCAGGGCCGGCCAAATAGCTGAGTGGATTAACGTCCCAGCAAGCAGGCACAGGGGCTGGGGTGTTCTATCCTGGGACTGCTGTGCTGGCCCCTTCCCCAGAACACACTGAGACAGCAACTGAGACTTGGCATGGTGGCACACACCTGCATTCAATCTCTTGGGAGGCTCCAAACAGGCGGATCACTACAAGTGGTCTAGCAGTGAGACGCTGAATACCCCCTAGATCCCTCCATAAAATACAAAAAATAAAAGTAAGAATAAATAAAATTATTATTTTCACACTGTTATTGATAGCTATGAACTTTATGCTATTAGTCTTTCCAGTTATCCTTGTGATATCTACAACCATGCATACAACATAAGTGGAAGACCATAGTCTAAATTAATATTCAAGTTTTCTTGAATTCTACTCTTGTTTTAGCATCTAAAGCACCGTGATGAATCAGCTAAACAGAAAAGAATTATATTTGCTAGAATTTTAAGAAAGTATGAACCCACAGTCTGCTAAAGTGACTCCACAGTGAAATTCTCACTTAAGATAGGAGCTATGAGGCTTGCAAGGGACCTTCTAAAGGTAGCCAGTTTCCTATCTTGGCATAAGATTGTCCAAACAGTATGGCAAGTTTTAGAACACATTAAGGCATGGGGGGGCAATAGCCAAGTTAATCGACATGCTTGATTTCATATCTTTTTGCCTGCATCTAAAAGCCCATCAGTATACACCTAAAAGCACTGAAATACTTGCTTACATGTTATTCTTTTCTTATTTCTCCCATTGATTCAATTACCTCAAATTTTATGTGTTTCTGTTTCTGTTCTCCAACAGTATTCTAAAGAATAAAGAATCACCCATGCATTCTTCCCAAATCTTTCTTCACATGGTGACAGTCTGAACAGCTTTTATTATAACAGGCATGGGTATTTTGGGGCCATATCTTACAGCTTTGCTAAAAGATTTCAACATAGAAAAGTGAGTTTTTCAGTAGCAAATACAAATAAAATTCAGGGTTTTTAAAGTTGGTAGTTCTTTAAGCTATTTTTATATATCATATTAGTTTGGTATTATAACAAAAAGTAAACAGAACTGGAGCTAATGAGATTGAAATTTTACATTCTTATCATCATTATATGGAGTCAGCAGTATCTTTTGATCTTTTACAATTAATGCAGCATTGGTTCGATTTTCACCTTTATTTTTATTGCCTTACTTTTAAAAGGAATGTACATGAAATATACCTTGTTAACAACCCTAGATATAAAAATACGACAGAGGTTTACAATTTAAAAGCAGTTATTGTACAATTAATGAAATGCAAAGTTTCCTAGGATCAATAGTGTTTAGTTATGCAAGCAACCGTGTAAAATTCCAAACTGGATGTTGCAGACATTCGTACAAATGTAAGATTTATCTCTATCCCAGGAAGATAATGCACAAATGCTTTAGCCTTTCTGTGTGAGTGTCTATTGCACGTAAAATCATGCAATTTGTGCATTAAAGTTATTTCATTTCATTAAATTACTAAATTATAGATATTTTAATACAAATTCCTATTTTATGGAATAGCTAGTTTTACAAAGGATTAATTATCACTAAGAATGTATTATTTTCTTTTGGATAATAAAAATTAAATTACACCTAAAATTCAATTTCAACCAAACCTATTTGCAATCACTGTATTTTCTCTGTATCAGTAACACAATTTAATCATTAGGAAATCTATTGTGGCAAGATCAGACAACTTAAAACATCCTCTTTTTATATAAATGGATATTACAATGCTAATGCCAACATACATTGTTATCTTTTTTGTGTTACATTAGACAATATAGAAGTGCAGACTTAGGTAAATTTAGTTTTGCAGCTTTATGCCAACAATAAAATTGAGAGGAATGCCTTTGACAGGAATAAAAATCGTAGCACTGCAAATAGATGAGAGGACTAGGTGCCGACCTGCATACCCAGAACACGACCCTGGGGTCGCTCGGCTGTGTCCTCTTCTAATAGATTGCAAAAGCTCTTTTTAAGAGCAAAACAAAAAATACAGCATTTGAGAGAACATTCATTTATTAGGCTCTTGTGAATGAAAGTAAAATTGGAAGGCAGTTTCTGGGCATTTTGCAGAGAAGCATCTGCACACGAATGCTCTCTGTTGCAGGGATTCCAGTAAAGCTCTACCTTGAGGATGTAATGGTCTAACAGCATCCTTACCTTGCTTTTGTATGCAACTGTATATAAACTTAATTTATACAATGCTGTGTTAGTAAATAATTGAACATACTTTTGGCTAGTAACTAAGCACCTGCTTAGGCAAGTGCAGGGACTGGGGTTCAATCTGGGAGACCCCAGGGCATGCTGACTCCACCCCCAGGCACACTGAGCCGGCCACTGAGTCAGGGCATGGTAGCACACACCTGTAACCCCAAGTGCTGAGGAGGCTGAAAGCAGGAGGACTAACTACGAGTCCAAGCTGTGTAGTGAGGCCCTATTACCAAATACATGAAAAATAAATAATTATATAAAAGTAAATGTATTTGTTTTATTTTCAGCTCTAAAAAGCTAGCGGAGGGGCAAGGGATTTGGCTCAGTGGTAGAATGCTTGAATAGCAAGCTGGACGCCCTGGGTTTGGTCCTTCGCACTAAAAACAAAAAGCAAACCTCACCTAAAAAAGAATTCAACCAAAAAAAAAAAAAAATTAAAATTAAAAAAAAAAAACTAGTGGATACTATGAAGACAATAATACGCAGTGTATCAATCATTGTAACTTTCCTACTTATCTGTTTTGAAACTGTTTCATTGTTATATTTTTCTCATACAAATGAATAACAAAATTTTTCAAAAAGCTGATGGATAATATCAAATCCCAATCACAACATTCTAGATACAGCAGGAACAGCATACTTGGATTAATGCCATCTAGTTCAACATGATTTGTTATCTAAGACAAGTGTTATAGGTTGGCTAATACATATGAATTTTCTGTTGTTTGCTTTCCTGAAAAATAACTTTTAAAAATAGGATCACTTAAAGAAAGAGTGTTGTACAAAGATCTAAAGAATGGGTAGAGGATAGCTACAGGGCACTTTGCCCTCGCTAGATGACTTTCTGTCACCAAGCTCACTGACAATGTTATTTTGAACTCTATTTCCAAACATCCCATATACACCTTAATGCACATAAATTTGCATTCAAAATTAAATATTCAAAACTTGTCAATTGAGCAAAAGTTTGTACACATAATTTTTCTGGGTAGTTGCCATGTATCAAATATAAAGCCAAAAATTTAATTCTTCACAATAGTGAGAAACAGAATATACTGTGAAAGAACTTCAAAGAAACTTTAGTAAAGTATATTTGAAATGAAAGTCTGCATATTACTTACTTTCATTAAATACTAAATTACTTACTATTTTTTCTACAAGTCAACAGAGCTGCATTATAGCAATTTGTTCTCTACATAATTTTATGTCAAAATTGAGTTAAACATAAACACTCATTCCTTGGGAGGTTATTTCAAGGAGCCCCTGAGGGTAAAAAAAAATCTGCTTTAAAACCTCATATATAATGAACATTGGTAGAGAAAAAAAATGTAATGGATAGATGGAAAGAAGAATGGATGGACACAAAAATACTTGTGATAACAATAATGGAGTAGAAATTTGAAGCCAAAAGAAATCATTCCTAGTATCATACATATCCTTATATTTAGTGTAAAGTAAAGAAGATAAGAAAGAAGAACAAAACAGTGGGAATATTGAGCAAATGTGACACTGACTCAAGTGGGTTTTTTGTTGCTGTCATCTGTTTGTTTTTCTCAGTACTGGGGATCAAACTCAGGGGCTCATGCCAGTGAACTATATCTAGCCCCAGCCACAAGTGTTAAAATGTCCTTCACTGAAATGTGTCTTTCCTTGGCCCTGGGGAGATGGCTCAGTAGAATAAATGCTAAGCAAGGGCCTGAATTCAATCCCTGGTTTTTCCAAAAAGAAAAAGAAAGAGAGAGAGAGAGAGAGAGAGAGAGAGAGAGAGAGAGAGAGAGAGAGAGAGAGAGAGAGAGAGAGAGAAGAAAAGAAAAGGGTCTTTTCTGTTTGCACAGTCTCTCCTGTATCTGGAATTTATATATTTCATTAGTCAGATTATTCCAAGACTTGCTAATTTTCTATGCATACAAATTGTTTTACATTCATTTAAATTAGATTTGTTACATTGATGTGTTACACCAATACTTCTCAAGAAAGTTTTTTATGACCAAAGTTCCCATTCATTGTCTCAAATATGGGCTATGCCTATTCTTGTTAACTTGTTTAATTCTTCCATATTTTTTATTTTAAATAAATGCCAAGTCATTTTGGAATAAATATGCTGGAAAATTTAGAAAATTTGCCACCACAACCTCAAATATTGTGTACACCAGAGTTACATCAGAATCAAGAAGTTAGAGGATCAATATATACTCTAACAATGGAAAATAGTTTTTGAAACTTTTACAAAAGGGACAACTTCTAATGATAATATTATTTACACAACACGATACTTATCAATTACAAACTTTAAACAACCTGAAATCATTCAATAATGCTATAAAAATTAACACCAATAATCATATCTGGGAAATGCAAACAAAAAATACCTCTTTGTACAGAAAACATTCTTAAATTTTAATATTTATGTAAATCTTCTAAGGTAATACTGTTAATAATTAAAATATCTTTATCATGGAATTAAAATTATCCCCAAATTTAAATTTTTACATAGGTATTAAAAGGAAAAGTAATAGATAGTTAACAGATCAGGAAAGAGACCATTTCTTGCAAGCATATTTCAGCTTTATGCCAAAGCTTCTATTAGTGTTAATGGTACTCAAATGCATAAATTCAAGGTGCATCAATCGAGGAGGTGCAAATGAAATCTATAAAATGAATGAATTAAATCATTATGAGTAATTCTTGGGCACATGACCTCTTCTCTGATCTATCAAGTACATAGTCTGACTTTTTGAAATCGCACTTAAAAAGGTTTTACACACTAATTGAACAGCCATTCAGAAGGTTTAGTCTTCACTTAGACCTCTGCTAACACCTGTGAAGTAGAGGTTTTAAAATAGGAGAT
>PVKA01003719.1:90806-106983 GCA_004027165.1 Ctenomys sociabilis | reverse complement strand
ACATAATTCTATGAGAGGCAAGATCTGCACTAATGGTGGTTGGACAGGATATTATGTCGGCTTTTAGTGCTATGGTGATCCACTAGGTAAATAATTATTGAATCTTTGATATAATTCAGCTATAAAAAAACCTGTAAATATAATTTCATGTATGCACCTCGTACAGTACCAAAACGTTGTGAAAACAGTTTGCAATGTATTAATTCATCGACTCTGTATGGTTAAGGTGTCTTGAAACTGTCTGATTGACATTTGTATTTTAATAAAATAAAAATAAATGGAAAAAAACAAGTTAAAGAAGTGCTTGCAACTTTTAAATAGGGTTATTAAGTCCTCAATGAACTTGTAACATTTAAGCTAAGATTAAAGGAAGGGAATGGTTATATTCTGCCCTGTAAAATAGTTTTATTTTGGAAACCATTTCTAATAATTTCCCCAAAGAACTAAAGCAGGCTAATGTTCACAGACTTGGTTTTGGATTATTTAGTCTAGATAAACAGTAAATATATGACCTGGCCAAATAGTTTGGTTCTAGGCACTGGAATCTCAAATACCCTGTGAACAAGGACTTTGTGGGGCTCATTCAGTTTCCCATCCTCATATTGCTGCTGTAAATGCTTTGTCCTGCTGACAGCCCTTACATTGTAGCATGCTGGGACATGGTATTCTTCTTATTAGTTCACTGGAAGTTAGACAGAAGGCCTTCATCGCATCTAATGCTTCCCCAGACTACATTGGCTGGCCAATGCAAAGTATATTCATTTGTTTTTCAAGGGTGGCACTTCCCTGACAGTCATGTGTTGGTTAATGGAGGGGTAAGTGTTGATAAATGCATTTTAGGTGAGTTGTTTGTATACACATCACAGGTTATACTTAAATCAAGATGGCCACAGTGTCACTAGGCAATAGAATTTTATGGTGGCACCATCATATAGTGCTCCTTCATTGTTATATGCCTCATGACTGTATATACACACAGTTCTCAGTGTACGGTGGCATTGGAAGCTGAAAACGGTGTCACAGTAAAAAATTCACTGACTACTTCTAGGCTCTCAGGCACGGTTAGCGACACAGGCTTCCCTCATGATCCTATGCTGAGCGGGAGCTGCACGCCCCATGCTACTGTCCAGTGTCAGAAGGAAGAAGCACCCTGGCAATTGCTAGCCTGGGAAAAAGTCCACGTCAAAACTTGACACATGATTTCTACTGAATGGATGCCACTTTCACATCGTTGTAAAGTCAAATGATGGAAACAATTCACGAAGGTAATAATTTCCATAAGGCCGGGTCTGTAGAGTTTGAAAACCAGGTCAGAAGCATTAACAATTTCAGGAAACCAAGGGATTCTAATCGACATTATGCCCATCTTCCAGTCCTTCGGGGCTCACCCTCTCCCATTCAGGGTTACCTTGAACATGAGGAATCTGGTGAGGTTGATACTTCAACTGACAATGTAATTAGGCAACCTACAAGATTTAAGCTTAAATTATATTTTTGGCAATCTTGGCTCTGACTTTGGGGTCCACAAGAGATATTATTTAAGAAAAATCATAAGAAATTTAACTTTAAAAAAAAATCCAACCAAATAGCTCAGTGGATTAAAGTACCTACAAGCAGGTGCAAGGGCTGGGGATTTCACCTCCAGGCCTGCCATGCCAGCCCTGCCCCCAGGAAGCACTGAGATGGCAACTGAAACAGCATGGTGGTGCTCGCCTGTAATCCCAGCTCTTGGGAGGCTGTAAACAGGCGGATCACTATGAGTCTGATCTAGTAGTGAGACCCTGAACACCCTGCAGACCTTTCTCTACAATACTAAAAAAAAGAAAGAAAGAAAGAAAGAAAGAAAGAAAGAAAGAAAGAAAGAAAGAAAGAAAGAAAGAAAGAGAAAAAAGAAAAAGAAAGACAAGAACCCACTTGTGGTTTTGTACAGCAGTAATTCCAGCACTATAGGAGTCTAAGGCAGAAAGACTATGAGTTTGATTGAGCCCAGTCTTGGAAACTTAGCAACTTAACGTGATCCTGTTTCAAAATAAAAAATAAGAGGTCAGCAGAATTCATAAAAGCTAACTCTTAGGAGAATGCTATATGTCTACAAACATGAATGGTTAAAGAGAATGTGGTACATATACTTCTCTGCTATAAGAAGTACAAATGAGTCATGTACAGGAAAATGAATGAACCTTGAACCCATAATGCTAAATGAAGTAAATCAGACACACAAGCTTAAATACCATATAGCTTCTCTTATATGAGAAACTCAAAGTATAAATAAATCAAAGAGCAAAATAAAAGATAGCTAATAGGAAACAGGGAGATAGATCTTTTGCAAGTGGGAAGAGAGACACAAGAGGAGTGGGGTAACGGGAAGGGGACCCTCAACACAATTAACATGTGTCATATGCATGTACCAGTTACCCACAGTGAATATCCTCAGATGCCAGGAACATACACTAAAACAAAACAAAACCAAAACCTCTGGGGATGTAGCGTAGGGTGGAGGCTCTGATCCCGTCCCTACTGCTGTCCTAAGAAAGCCCCACCATTTTGATCTTCAGCATAAGCTTAGAACTTAGGTTTTAGCTTGGCCTCTTGCCTTCCGTAAGCTGCGTGCCAGTGGAGGTGCCACCCCTTGCACAATCTTTGAATTCCTCATGCTTCTTACGCTGAGTCTTCCCAATGGCTTGTATTAAAATTAGCACTTCATGGTAGGTGACTGTAGATAATGTATTTAAGTGTCACATCATAACAAAACCCTCTCTAGACCCTGGGTATTTTGTCTGTTGCCACTTCTCAATGGATTGCTGAAGAAACACCAACAAAATCATTGGAGCTATGTTATTTCTTTATTAGTAGTTAAAAGCACTGGCCATGAAATGAGGAAGACTAGAGTTCAGATTCTAGGTCCACAACTTTCTTGCTTAGAATTACTCAAGCTCCTTAAGCCATAGTTTCTTTAGCTGTAAACATCATAAAAATAATATTTATTTCAGTATCAGGTGAGGCTATCATGAGAATTAAGCAATGAAGTGCTCACTGGCCCATAGGAAAACAGCTGCTGAGCTGCTGTTTTCTAAGTGAAACCTCATGAGAACTTGGAAAGTGCTCAATCTCATCAGGAGGACTTCTTACAAATAACCATAGAATGCCTCAGTGGTATCTGACTCATGCACTGTAAAGCCTGGCTTACCAACGCTTCCTTACACAGAGGCTGTGGCGTGGAAAAACCCAGGCACCGCAGAAATATTTACTGAATTGATATTTCTTCTGCTCTCACCTCCAGGTTTCTTTTTCTTTAAGCTTTTACAGCCAAACATATTCTCAATCAAAATCCCAGCTGGTTTATTTTTGTCCTCTGTGGAAAATGAGAAACTAATTCTAAAATTGATATGTGAAGGTTGGAGCATGTTCCACATAATCTGGAAGAACATGGTTGGA
Organism: Ctenomys sociabilis; assembly: GCA_004027165.1. Taxonomy (NCBI): domain Eukaryota; kingdom Metazoa; phylum Chordata; class Mammalia; order Rodentia; family Ctenomyidae; genus Ctenomys; species Ctenomys sociabilis. The sequence continues at coordinate 103,548 of PVKA01003719.1, read as the reverse complement.
CGACTTTCCTTGTCAGACACTTAGGAGTGAGGGCAACGTGGTCCTCACCTGTGACTGTTACCTGGTACTGCGTCAGTAGGATATCTATATGGTCAGTACACATATACCTTAACTCTTTCCTCACCCCCTCCACAATAATATTTATTTCAGTATCCACAAAAATAAATTCCAGATATACTGTATATGAAAGTTAAGCCAGCAATGCTTCTTAGAGGAAAACACAGGAGAAATCTTTACAATATTAAAGTAGCTAAGATGGCTTCTTCACTATACAAATAGGATAAACATAAAAGAATTAACAGGATTATACTAAAATGAATAACTGTTCATTGAAAGATGCCCTTATGAGAACAAAAAGATGAATTATAGCATTAGAGAAGATATAATAATCTGACAAAGGACTCATTCAGAATATGTAAAAATGTCCAGAAATTAATAAAATGACAGAATGTCAATAGGAAAATGAACAAAAGACTTTAATGGACTTCACCAAAGACAATGTAAAAATGTCCAATAAACCTATAAAAGGATGCTCAAGTTCGTTAGACAATAGAGAAATGCAAATTAAAGCAACATTTCTATCAAACATCTAAAGAAGAATTAACACCAATCCTTTTAAAATACTTCCAAAAATTAAAAAAGAAGAGGAAGATATATTTATTCTGTGAGGCCAGAATTACTCCACTAAAGCCAAACAAAGATGCCACAAGAAAACTAGACAAATATTCTTTCTGAATGTTGATGCAAAATTCCTCAACAAAAATACTATCAAGTCAAAGCTAACAACATATTAAAAAGATTATACAAAGCGATAAAGTGGGATTTAAGCCAAGCATGCAAAGGTGATTCAACATACAAAAAGCTGAAAGAAAAAACACATTTCTATTGATGTATAAAAAACATTTTTTTTTTACATTGTATTCTTGATTGAGAGAAACAATGCTCAGGAAAGTAAGAATAGAAGGAAATTTCCTCAAAGTGATCCAGGGTATTTATGAAAAATTCACACTAACGTTTTTCTCAAAGGTGAAAACTCTCCTCTAAAGATCAGAACAAGACAAGGGAGTCCATTTTAACCACTGTTCCTCAGCTGTGCCAGAGTAATTAGGCAAGGAAAGAAAGGTAATCGAAGTTTGAAAGGAAGGAAGTAAAACTATTTACAGAAGACATGATTTTATATATGGAAAATCTCAAAGGTTCAATAGAAGCAAACAAATTCCTAGAGCTAATAAACAAATTCAACAAAAGTGGCAATTTTGTTGGGTAAGATCAGCACCCTAGCTGGGTCTGGCGGCACAGATCTGTAGTCCCGTCTTGGGGAAAGCTGAGATAGAGGATTGCATAGAGCACAGCTTATGCAACTTAGCCACTTGGTGAGATCCTGTCTCAAAACAAATAATGGGGGTCATCAAGATAGCTCAGGGTCTAAGCACCTGCTTAGCCAAGCACAGGGGCCGGGGTTCGATTGCTGGCACTGGGCACATTGAGCCGGCGACCGGGTGTGGTGGCATATGACTGTAATCCCAGCACTGGGGAGGCTGAAAACAGGAGGATCACTGAGTTCAAGCTGTTCAGTGAGACCCTGCACCAAAAAAATAAAAAAGAAGAAGAAGAATGGGAGCCAGCAAGATACTCAGAGGATTAAAACACTTGCTTAGGCAAGCTTAGACAAGTGCAAGGACCATGGTTCAATCCCTGGTACCACACGCAGCACCAGCCCCACCCCAGGGCAGGCTGAGCCAGCTAGAGTCCGAGAATGGTGGTGCACCGCCTGTAATCTCAGGGTTGGGGAGGCTGAAAGCAGGAGGATCACTATGAGTCTGAGCTGCATAGTGAGATCCTGCAATAACCAAATGCATTATAAATACACACACACACACACACACACACACACACACACACACACATACAATGGGCAACTCAGTGTGAAGGCCCTAGGTTCAATCCCTCATACATACATAGAAGCACACACACACCTCAGAGGGAAAGAACCCAAGAAAAAAATACAGTTATTGCCAGGCATATTCAAACATATCTGTAATCTCAGTTACTCAGGAGGCTGAGGCAGGAGGAACAGTAGTTTAAATCCAGTCTGGACAACTTGGTGAGACCTTGTCTCAAAAGTTAAAAAAAAAAGTACAACAAATAATCCAATAAGGAAATTAACAAAACATCTCCACTTAAAGAATCATTCAAGAGAATAAAATACCCTAAAACTTGTACCTTAAAAGCTAAAAGCAGCATTTTTGAAAAAAGATTAAATATCTGGATTAATAGATATCCTATCCTTACGGGTTACAAAACAATATTGTTAAGATGGTACTACTATCCAGTGTGGTCCCCAGATTCATGTGATCTCTCTCAACACTGCTATGACAATTTTGGAAGAAATGGGAAACTTTAGCCTCAAATTGAAGTGGATTGCAAGGGATCCTGAACTTCCCAAAACTAACAAAATTGAAGGACTTGTGTTTCCCATCTTCAAAACATTACACCCCTGTAACAGAATTGAGAGTCCTGAAATAAACTCATATGCCAACCACCTGTTAATTTTCTATAAGGGCTTCAGTGCTATTCACTGGGAAAAGACCCTATCTTTACAATGATGCTGGGAAAACAGAGCATACCCAGAACATGTTCAAAAAATTAACTCCAAATGGATGAATGTTAGATTCCACATGAGTGGTACTAGGCAGTGTTTGTCTTTCTGTGTCTGACTCATTTCACTTAACATGCATTGTCATAAATAACAGAGGCAGATGCTTATGGTTGAATAGTGTTCCACTGCACACATAGACCCCACACGTCCTTATCCATTCATCCACTGAAGGTTAATTCCAAACCCCAGATAGTGTGAATGACACTGAAATAAACATGAGTGCGTGTGTCTGCTTGATGTGCTGATTTCCTTTCCTTTGAACACATACTTGGTAGTGGCGTTGCGGCATTGGAAGGGTATTATGTGTCAGCCAGAAGAACTTTTAAAATGGGTCAATGATCTAAATATAACAGCTAAGGTGAAACAAAACTTTTAGAAGAAATCTTAGAGGTAAACCTTTGTGACTTCAGATTTGACAATAGATTCTTTGGTATGACACCCAACACATAACAAAAGAACAGATAGGCAAGCTGGACTTCATCAAAATTAAAAGCTTTTTTTGTAATGTCAAAGACATCAACAAAGTAAAGTACATGTAAAGAATGGGAATATTTGTTAAAAAAATAGTCATATATCTGAGAAGGGTCTGTATATATAAATAACTTTTATAATACAACAAAAATACAAACAATTCAATTATAATATTGGCAATGCACTGAAACAGACTTTTCTTCAAAGAAGATATGCACATAGCCAACAAGCTCATAAAAAGATGCTGAACCTTATTAGTTAGTAGAGACATGCAAATCAAACCACAGTAGGGTATGACTTCATACTCATTAGGGGCTGTGGCTATAACATAAAGACAAAGAAAAGCAGTCAGAAAATAACAGGTGTTCTTTTTTTTCACTTTAGGTGAAATTCAAACAACATATAGTTAATCTTTTAGGAGTAAACAATTTAGTACCATTTAATAATTCACCATCGGGTCAGTGCAGGGGCTGGAGATTTGATTCCCAGCCCTGCTGTGCCAGCCCCACCCCCTAGGCCTGCTGACAGGGATTGAGATTGGGCATGGGGGCGCACCTGCAATCCCAGCACTTGGGAGGCTGTAAACAGGAAAATCACTATAAGTTCAATCTACTAGTGAGACCCTGAACACCCTGTAGACCCTTCCGTAAAATACAGAAAAAAATATACATTCACTGTATGTACAACAACAACCTCTCTCTAGCCCAAGACACGTCCTCACTTCAAAAGGAAGCTCTGCTCACTAAACAGTCACTCCCTATTTTCCATCTTCAAACCCAGCCCTTGGCAACCACGAATCTGTCTTCATCTCTAAATTTACTTATGAGTGTAATCATGTAACAGGTGATATTTTGGACTTGATAAGTTTCATTCACTGTTTTTCAGTGTGCTTTTCAGGTTCATTCAGGTTGTTGCACACACCAGCATTTCATTCTTGAATAGCTGAGTAACATTCTGTTGCTTGCCACGATCCATCTGCCTGGGCACCCCTTGATGGATTTTGGATGTTTCCACCTTCGACCATCATGAATAGTGCTCCTATGCATGTATGAGCATTTGGTCAGGTGCCCTTCTCAGTTTTGGGAGTGTGTATACCTAAGAGAGGAATTCCTAGGTCATGTGGTAATTTAAGTTTATTGAATTAATTCAATAATAAGTACTGGGAGGGATGTAGAGTAATATAAATTCTCCTGCACTAGTGATGGATGTGTAATTTGGTTATAATTATTTGGGAAACTTTACAATATCAACTAGCGCTGAACCAAACACACATCTCACAACCCAGCAAATTTACTCTTTTGTAAATACACCAAAGAAATGTACATGTATGCCCATTAAAAGACATGTATTAGAATGTTCATATCATTTGTAATAGCCCAAATTTCAAAACTAGTCAAATGTCTGTTCACAATAAAACAAACAAGTAGAATACTATCGGTAATGCAAAAGAATGTATAAACTACCTGCAACTACATTGGCAAATCTTTTGATTATATGTTGAGTAGAATACACAGGCACAAAAGAGTACTCTGAAGCCAAATGCAGTGGTACATGCCTGTATCCCAGCACTCTCAGAGGATGAAGCAGGAGGATTGAAAATTTGAGCTCAGCCTGGATAGCAAGTGGCTTAGCAAGACTCTGTCTCAAGGGCTGGGGAGATAGCTCAGTAGAATAGGTGCTTGCCTAGCAAGTGCAAGGCCCTGAATTCAATCCTTGGTACTACAAAAAAAAAAAAAAAAAAAAGACTATCTCAAAATTATGAATAGTAAAGGGTTTAAGATGTAACTCGGGGGCTGGGGAGATAGCTCAGAGGCATAAGTGTCTGTCTGGCAAGTGCAAGGTCCTGAGTTTGATTCCCGGTGCCAAAAATAAATTAAATAAAACAAAAGGTGTAGCTCAATGCAGAGGCATTGGGTCCAATCCCCTGTACACTTAAAAGAGTATAAACTGTGTGATTCAATTCACACTAGGCTAGGGGCCAAGGATATTGCTCAGTCGCACAAGAGCCTGCCTGAGATACATTGTCAATTCATGTGAGGCTAAAACAGGAGTCAGACTTCCTGGGGCGGGAGAGGGGGCCACTGGAGGAAACAGAACCTCCCCTAACAGGCTGGTTCCTGTTCTACAGCTGTTGTCAGAGGCAAACTCAGCTGGTGAGAGTTCACGGCTACCCACATATGATACAGCCTTCTTACATCTATATTATTTTTCAAGAAAAAGCTTCAAAAATATTTTCATGGAGAAGTGTGTGATAGAAGAAACTTGTTTCTGAAAGATCTTTTTGAGACGGGGTGGGCTTAGTGAATCCAAAATTTCTTCTCTAAAGAGCATCCGACTCCAGAATGAGTGGGATTGTATTTGGGAACCACTGTGCCTTGCCTTCTTTGGTATGTTAGCCTGACAAGACCTCTTGGGATTTTGAGTTCCACTTTTCACTTGTTTATATGGGCAGTATAGAATTTATAGCTGGAAAGGACTTCAGAAAGCCTGACCCCATTCCTTGACTTTACTAATTAGGGAGACATAGAAAAGAATTATAAGCAAGTTTAACAGGATATTATGTAAGTAATGTAAGCAATATATTTCATACAAGTTAAATAATGTAAGTTAAGTAATAAGTCACACATTCCCTTCTACATTCATATTAATAATCTTCAGGGATTCTGAATCTTTCTCTGCCTTTTCCACTCATATTTATGCTTCAAGCCATATAATCTTAGGATTTGGAGTTTTGAAGTCACTTTTTAGAAGGAAAAATTTAGAGTATTAACAAAGCACACCACTGGATTATCTTTCACACAGTAAAAAGAATTGTAAGGTGGAACTCAGAAATTCTTTGAGACTTAACACATTAAGAAAATTCACTTTAACCTGATCTTCTGGGACAAATTTCCTTAAGAATATAAATCACATTGAAATACCTAGCTGAATGCACTTACGGAGTTTAATAAATGAGAAACCAATGAGCTAATTCTATAAAAAGGTCCCATTCTATATTTCTTAAGGCAGAGCTTTAATAATTATGAACCTATGTAAAAAACATGTTCTAATCAAATAATATCACTAAAATAATTTGCTGCAGATGTCTGAGTTGTTTTTGTATTTTTACAAAAAAGTGCATTTTCCTCAAAGTCTGTCTATTCCCTTGAATTCCAAGCCAGTGACATTAAACAAGGCATGAATTGACATAAACTTGAGACAGACAGTCATTTTGATCTTCTCAGTTGGAATTCCTGTTTTGAACACCTATACTTGATGCACTAACATTGTCCCTTGGCTGTGGTCCCCGTGCCCATCTGCTTGGCGTGGCTTGCTGCCCATTCACAAGTTTGGACTCCCGCCCTGGCATGCAGGTGCCAGGGAATTTCAGCCTCTACCGGTAGCCTGTGCTGCACTGCCAGCAGCTTCTCCATCCAGCGCTGGGGCGTGGTGTCCGCTGGCCGTGGCCACTGAGTATATATACCCCTTTATTGGACTACATTTCTCATATGTTTTCCACAGATGAAATGTAGAATACAGGAGGAGAAGCTGGGGAGAAGAGGGTGCAGGAAGTGAGTTTTGGGTTTTAATGTTGTAAAACCTGCTGGTAGACTTCACTAGATCCTTGCAAGAAATATCCGACAGAGAACAGCTGCACTCCTTCAGCCAAGTCAGCCCCACCAACAGAGCCTTTAAGTGATTCAAAGAGTCCAAATGCTAAGCTGCTTCTGTCCTTCCCCCCAATTTTTGCGTGGGGTGCTTCTTTTGCCACTTTTGGAAGAACATTTTCTAGGTGTTTCCAGGATACTTCTTCTGTTAGTGTGGTTAAAATAGATAAGATAAAAAAATTATAAAATATTTTCTTCTATAGATGATATTTATAGTTAAATTATAATCATGATTATTTGTAAATATAAGTTCCTTGAAAATAAATATTGTATTATTTGCTATATTCTATTATATCTAGAAAATGCTAGGAGTGTGTAATGGAATGTTGACGCTGAAGGCCTTGAACTCTTTCAGAAGATGACTGAAAGCCAGTTCTTTCTGAGCCTCCACACACAGGAGGAAAAGGGCTAGAATCACACAGATGGTAAGGAGCACAAGGTCTTATGAAATCTGATTACTTATTTTTTTGGTTCAGAAGAAAATTATTCAAGTCATGAAACTCAGGTATTCATTAATTTTACAGAACTCCTTGGAGATGGATAAAATGTGTTACTGTTAGAAGGACAAACAATAATTCAGAACATCAATAGTGTGAAAGCAAGCTTCGGGGGTTAGTTTATTTTCTGCCAAATGATACGAATTATCTTTACTCACAACTTGTCTGATAAGTCAGTGCAAAAGAATAAGCTAATTCCATCCCTTAATTTGAAAAGATGTATCTATCCTATACCTAGTGTGTGTTCAACATAACAAGGAATTTAGAATTCATTCATTGAATTCCATGTGTGTCACTAGAAGGTTATGGTAACTGCACTTCTGAATTTAGAAGCAGAACAGTAAGTTTTCTGGCCTTGGATCATGAATTGCTAACTATGAAGCCTCACTCAAGGGCAGGGACTACAGCATTTGTCTTACAGGCATGAGGCCCTGGATTCAACTACTAGCACAATAAAATAAAACAAAACAAAACATCACATATTTTCTTTGAATCTTTCTCTCCTTATCTGTGCCTAACCTGGTTCCTTTCTAATGTGGCACAGCTGTAAACAAGTTGACTATGTAAATTTTTTTCTTTTTTTGGGACCGGGGGTACACTTGCCAGGCAAGTGCTTATTCTACTGAGCTATCTCCCTGGCCCCTATTATATAAAATTTCTTTGAAAAATTATATGATGGTCTAAAATATAAGGCATTATTTATAGTTCTATAGAGGTCATCATTATATATTTCTAGGGAATTCTTTTCCTTGCTGTTGTGGAAAATAATAACAATAATAATATTTTGCCTTTTTGAGACAAGGTCTTGCTATGTATTTCAGGCTTGCTTTGAGCTCACTTTGTAGCCCAAGCTGGTCTCAAACTTGCAGTGATCCTCCTGCCTCAGCCTACTGAGTGCTGGGATTACAGGTATGAGCTACCATACTCGTTTTGTAAAATTATTTTTATTGGTTTTTTTGTTTTCTTTTTTCATAGTGCTGGGGATTAAATTCAGAACATATGCTAGGCAAGTACTCTACCCCTGAGCTACATGCTGTAGCAATCCAGTCCTATTAACCTTTAAGTCAAATATTGGGTACAAATTGTAGAAAATCTTGAAAGCTGGATTGGAAGTTCGGCTTTTAACACCAAGATAGTAGTAATTCACAAATTTTCAGTTAGGGAGTGACATGCTATAACTTTTTTTTTAATCCAATTCAGGTAACTGTTTCATATTTAAAAAGATCTTGGGTAGTTGATACTTAGAAAATTCCTACTTAACTAAGAATTTCATAGGAGTTCATGATCATCAATGGTTACTATGAATGTGTCTTAAGGTGTTCTGTGCTTTAAATGTATTCACTCCTTTAATCCTTACAACAACCCTATATATAAAAATTCTTATGTTATTATTCCTTATGAAGACACCAGAAACAGAGAAGTTAAGTGCTTTTCCCTGGACTACGCATCTAGAAAGCTGAGGAGCTAGGATTTGTACCCAAGTTTTAGTATGTACAATCTAGTATCTATTCAATTAAATTTAATTATATTTATTGAATACCATAATATGACACATACTGTGTTAGATGCTAGTGTCAAAAAGGAAAAACTCATAATGGTTGGTTCTTTGTTTTGCTGTTTTTTTAAATGTATTTGGTTGTTGCAGAATCTCACTGCGCAGTTCAGACTGTGGTCATCCTCCTGCTTTCAGCCTGCCCAGCGCTGGGATTACAGGGAGCACCACTATGCCCAGACTCTGGCGGGCTTAGCCCACCCTGGGGGTAGGGCCAGTGCAGCATGTGGTGCGGGGGTTCAGACCATGGTCCTTGGGCTTGCTCAAGCTTGCCTAAGCAGGTGCTTTAGTCTGCTGAGCTATCTTGCAGAGCTCTCACGGTGACTGCTTTTTAAAAGTCTTTGCTTCTGTAAATTACCTTTGCTATAGTCATAAATTATCACTATTTACTCATTTATTTTTCATTTAACATATAACTAATGAGTACTTACTGTGTGCTAGGCTTGGTCTAGGTGAAAGAAACTAAGAAACAGTCAATATTAAGTGAAAAGGACAGCAGAAGATGAGAAGTGCTATGGAAGCCACAAAAAACAACAGGGTGAGGCTAGGAGCTGCAATTTAAAATGAGTCCAGTAAAGCCTGGCTGAGAAGGCAACTTAATCCAAGATCTAAGATATATCTACAGCTATCAGGAGAAACAGCATACTTGGTAGAGGGCCAACAGGGGCAAAGATCTTGAGGAGAAAGGAGGACTGGAGCGTAGGAGGAGGAAGCGAGCCCAGAGGGCTGCTGCGAGCCGGGTGTGCAACAGGGCTGGTCAGGAAGGGCAACGGGAGACCCTGTCGAGACCTGGGAATCTGCCAAGCCTGCGAAGGGCCGGGAGATTCTGGGCCACAGATTTGGAAAGGATTATTATCTTGGCTGCGGTGCGCAAAACAGACCTTCGATGTGACAGTTGAAGAAGGCTGAAGCAGGAAAACCTGTTAGGAGTCTATTGCAAGGATCCAGGGCAGAGACGAGGTCGACATGCACCACAGAGGAGGCTTGAGAAGGACTTGAAATCTAGACAGATGAGGAGCGCAGAACCAATAGGAGCTCTTCTCTGACTCCTGGAGAGGTGGGAGACAGGAGGGAAAAAAGACGCACAGCCTCAAAAGACTTCAACTTGAGTTATTCAGGAGGGTGCAATTGTCATTTGTTGAGATAGGGAAGAAGATGGAAGGCTGTTTCTTTTTAGCGTAAAGAGATCCGATTCTGTTTGGAATGCATGAAGTTTGAGCTGCCTATTCATGCAATATTGTACAAGGCAGGGGGATACAAGAGACTGGAGGTACAAAGTAGGGAATGGTCAACACAGCCACTTCCGAAAGGACCGCAATCTAGGAAAGAGACAAATTCGAAGAATAACATTTAGGGTTGAAGGAGCAAAAGGGAGGAAACAAGGAAGGATCCCAAGAACAGCAGAAGGAAAAAGAATGAAAAATTGCTGCTGTGCTTGAAGAATCACAGGAAGTTTTCCTTGTTTTTAAATTAGATTTCCAAGATCATATTATATTTGTTTTTCAAAAGTGGTATTGTTTCTTTTTACAAACAAACCAGAGCCCGTCTTAGTACCCTGTTTGAGTGCTATTAAATATTTAGGTAATTAGCTGTAGAAGTACCTGAGCACTGGGGAAGTTTTTGTAATCTGTTCTAGAATGTTGAGTGCTTTGTATTTTTAATGATAAAAAAAATTTGTTGTTGAAAGTATGCAAATTCAACTCTCCATCCAATTAACTAGATTTCAATGTTTTGTTAAGTAAGTATGCATAAGGCATTTCATGGTCACTTTCAGTGAGGAGGAACCAATTAATCTTTGAGGTCACAGAAGGTCGCCAATGAAAGAATACGGGAATCAAGGGAAACATCAGTGAATTATGTAGTTAAGAGTTGCAGTTCTCTTTTCCTGGGGGTTTTGCAGCTAATAGACTTCATTACTTGCCATGTTAAAGGAGATTAAGTATGTCAACACTAGCTGAGTAACAGAAGCTTTGGAGCAACCCTACGAACAAGGTTGAAGCTGGAATTTTAATTTTTTAGGAAGCAAGACACAATGATAGTAAAAGGAAGAGGGGAATGAAGAAATGAGAGTTTTAGCATTCAGGATTGAGTAGGAACAGAAGATTAATAGACATAAATGTAAAATCAAGAATGGGAAAGGTTGAGGGGAATCTCAGAAAATATCCGTTACTTGTGCAGATTATATCTCTACTAAACAAATTGTTTTTCTTCCATCTCTCCATCTCGGCACAACATACCATGCCACCCTGTCTGCGAAATCCAGTTTCCTTAGAATATCCTGCTAATGGACTATTCCACATCACCGGAGGCAGCAGGACAGCCAGACTCTGCGGTTTCCCTCCAAATGTATTCTCTCTCTCTACTTATAGGAACCCTGGATGCTTAGCAGACCCTGACTACCCAGAATAAACATTGCTTTTTTTTTTTTCTTGAGACACAGTCATGCTCTATAATTCAGGCTGGCCTTGAATTCCTTTGCAGCAAAGCTGGCCTCAACCCCCTGGCAATACTGCTGCCTCAGGAATTACAGGCATAAACATTACTTTTCCAAGGCTCCCTTGCCATACGTTCTGACCACCCCTTGTTGAGATTTACAAAAAAGATGAGCTCCTGCATCAAATTCCTCTGATTCATGTACCTAAAAGGTGAAGTCAAACCACTGTGATAAAAACAAGAAAGAATATTGGCGTGAGTTCGAGGTGAGACCATGTCTAAAAAGCAAAGACCAAAATCAAAAACAAAACAAAACTTGCATGAATGCCTATGAGATTTTATTTGCACTTTTGTTATGGTATTGATTAAATGTCTGTTTATACTTGCTAACACTTTTATCATCTTATAAATTCCTGGTTACATATAAACTGGATTTTATTCATGTTTCTCTGTCTTTTATCAGGTACTTTGAAAATAGAAGGCACTTCTTTAGTATTATAGTCTTGTATTCAGTTGTGCAAGTAACACTTTTCTTACTCTTTCCACCTCTTTTGGGCTTCACTTTCCTTCTACTGGTTGTTTTCTCTCTCCTCCCTTTTTTTCTTTTTTAATGCATTTGGTTGGTACAGGGTCTCACTACACAGCTTGGACTAGTTAGTGGTGATTCTCCTGCTTTCAGCCTCCCAGTGCAGGGATTATAGGCGTGTGCCACTACGCCCCAGACTCTGTGGCCAGCTCAGCCTGCCCTGGGGGCCGGGCCTGCATGGCATGTGGTGCCAGGGGTTGAACCGCGGTCCCTGAGCTTGCCTGAGCTTGCCTAATCAGGCGCTTTTGTCTGCTGAGCTATCTCACCAGCCCTGCTCCTAATTCTTATTCTTTGGGGAAAGTCAAAAGCAATGTAACTGAACTTCAGCAAATGGAACTTAAAAGATTCTGTTTTGCTCCTGTCATTGTTTTGGTATGATCTGCCAAGTAAGAGGCCCATAAGTTAATTAGATTCCCATTTAATTCACTGGTGAAAATCATCCTAAAAATACACCCTGACTGACAGTCTTTTCTCAAGAGCCTGCAGGGTATTCCTGTTTCTTTCTGCCTCTAACCCGAATCCCTCTCACTTGTTTTCCAGTGGATTCCTCCTATAGCTATCTAAACATCATTTTCACTAATCCCAGAATGAACTTTCAATCCTAGTAGGTTTATCTGTGGGAAACCTATTAAATCCCACCACTTTTCCTTGTTTTGTTTATTATGTTCCTCTAGCTGAGAATGCATTTTGATCTAAGTTCTTTGATAAAAACCTATTCATCTCTTAAGTGTATACTTAAAATTTTACTTGTATGTATGCACTTATTCACTAGTTTCTTTTCTTAACTTCAGTTGAATTTATAATTTATAATTTTTCTCTTGACTTAATTACATTTAAAATTAAGGTCAGAGATAAGTTTTCTTTTTTTTTTTTTTTTTTTTTTTTTTTTTTTTTTTT